>JAUJYT010001764.1:0-10551 GCA_033996565.1 Nanhermannia nana
AAGCCAGGCAATTTTGGAAGCTCAGGCTAGACAGTCCAATCGAACCCTCGAAACTCGTTAAAACTCGACTCGAAACCATAAACTCGTACGAGTCGAGTCGATTCGAGTCTAAGTTTTAAAAAACGAGTCGAGTTTTAATATAAAATTTAGATAAAACCCTTGTCAACCCGTATGAACCCGTTTTATGCTTTAAGGCTTGCTACATTTATAAAATTAAATAGAAATGGATTAAATAACTTAGAACTAAAATACATAAAACACCTGTTTTGAAAGTAAAGATTTATATCAATGATTTTCGGAAATTAATAAATCCTTTAGGATTGAACGAGTTTAATTCGAGTTTTGAATACGGGTTAGGGTGGAGTCAGAATAGCTAACGAGTCGGGTCGAGTCGAGTTTAAAATTTTTCAACCTTTGGACTGTCTACTCTATACTATGTACCAGTATATCAATCAATTGTTTATAAAATCTTTAAGAATTTGACTCACATTAATCTTAAGTCAAATTAAGGTTAAACTATATATCTTTTACAAAAATGATAATTTTTTATTGAAAATTAGATTATTTAGCCTCAAAGTTGCACCATTTTATTGATTGAAAGGTGTATTTTATATTTTGCTTAATCATCAGGATTTGTTACATAGTTTGCAATTGTAGGCACTTTTACTCGTATTTCACATAACAAAAAAGTCTAAAATAATTCTTTTGTGGAAAAGTTGAATGCAAAAAAAACTAATTTTAATATTGGAAGAACTTTGTATTATGAGGTTCTCATTGATGCCGTCATCGCGTAGTGAATTTCAAATAAATTGAGAGTATTGTAGTAACGCAAGTGTGAAGAATTGGTGAATCGGTGGAGAGAGTGAGAGAGGGATGTGATTCTGAGGATGAAAATAAATTTGATTTTCCTTTCCTATCATTCACACTTCTTTTGAAACATACTTCAAGTGCAGGAAAAATGAGTTCTTCTTTTTTTAATACTTTCTGAAAAATATATATCACAATATAGGCCATCATTTGAAAAAAATTTAATAGAAAAAATGCGACCACAGATTGTGAGATAACATAAATTTTTGAAATTCCTTCGGATAACTCAAACTTTTGAGTTCATTATATTGTGATGAATCAGACTTGAATTGCTTTCATTGAAGATATTTAGTAGAAAATTATATACACTGAGAACTATTCATTAGTGGATTCAACCCTTAACTATAGGGAGAAAAGTACACCAAAATAAATGAGGGTCTTATATGAGGCTCTAATGGTAGTTATATTGAGACTTTGAAACGTGTAGACAGAGAGCTAACAAGGATATAGTTTTGATGCTTTTTGGAGTGATACACATATCAATCAAAAATAGTTTGTTCACGCGTTTTGTGTGGGTTTGTTTTGCGGCTATTCATATATAAATGCATTATTATGCAGATATTTGGCTTGGCTTTGACATCATATCCCCTCTCTATGCAGACTAATAGTGATAGTGATAGCTATAGCGATATGAATCAGAAGCTCAAATTGACATCAGCTCAAACTTGTGGGCCACTCAACTGCAAATATGATTATTTCAATTCATTATATTCGCCCCTTTTATTGTAGACATTGTGACCAAAATGAAATCAAATCAGAGGTTTGTGATGACGGACTCACGCGTTAGGAGATGGACATCAATAGCTTACACAAGTCATTATTGTATTTGCAATAAAATGCGAACTGTATAACGGTAAACAAGTTTGCAGTTAGCGATCGTTGAACCCAATGGAGACTATTGCTATTTGAATGGGCAGTTATAGAACGACTTTAACTATGATTTATGTCATATAATTGAGAAAATGTGATTATCTATTTTCAACAACAAAACAATGATTATTGTGATAAACCATAAGCAATAACACATCAAATGTGAATCGTGTGTCTGACAGTATGAGATCTCAGTTCTGTCCCAAATAATGTATAGCAATAATTTAGTTCTGAGAGAAATTACCAGATCAATGAAAATTGTGGGTTTCTTTCTCATTCCAAGTTTGTCTCACATTTTCTAACAATAGGAATAAATAGATTTCCCGAATGGAAAGCCATTTTCGAGTATCTTTAGGAAATTCTTGGTATATATTACCTTATATTATGATCTTAAATATAAAGACCGCCTATTATGATACTTATGATACTCGCAAAATCTTTCATCTATAGCAGTTGAGTGTAACTGTTCAAAAATCACATTAACTGACCACAACTGCAGGCGTTCGCGCATCAATCACTACATCCAGTAATGATATGAAAAAGGCTGAACACACCAAATGCCGTCTGCACTTAAGTATCTTTTGTTTTTCCCAAACATCTCAAGTTTGCTGTTTGGCTGAGAAAGTTTTACTCGCATTTACTCAATAAAGTTTCAATGCTATACTCGAGAACTGTATAGCACTGAAAGCTGAATATATTAAAGATTGTCCAATGACTTACACATAAAAGTTACTTAAGGAGTAACTTTTGGCTATGCATTACTTTCCTTTGCTAAACAACTTATCTGATGTCGATGTCAGCTTGTCTTTCACTTTGTTCAAAACTTGCCTTTCATTCAGATTTTGAGTCTCTCTACTCAATCGTTATTGTTATTTATCTAACAATCAATCAGTCGAACGACACAAATGGTCAAACTTTGAATTGCTAATCATCCGATCCAAATGCTCTCAACTACTGATATAAAAATGCAGACATACTTTCCCTCTCCTTCATCTCTCTTAATCTTATTCTTTACTCTCTTATTCAACATTTTCATTGATCTGTTGAGGCATTGCACCAGTTTATAAATGCAATAGTGCTTCATAATGTGTTTACTTTCAAATCAAATGTGTATAAAACAACTCAATTTGAAACTTTAATTTCTAATCATTTAAGTCTAGAATCAATAAGAAAAGTTACTAAACTTTATACGCTTTATTATCTATTTCAATGCTTTTCATGATAGAGTTTGTGAATTATTTACGTCTCAAAAATATTATTAAATAAATTTGATATTTTGATGCATAATCTTTAGTTTATTAGATTTAGAGAAGAGATTTAGAATCACTTATCAGTCATAATTACAAAGCTATTTGCATCGCAAAATATTTCATGTAATAATAATGCATATGATTTGAATGCGTGCAAAGCAAAAGATTTTACAGGTAAAACAGCGCATACATGAATATAATTAGAGGACACCACAGATTAATGCACATTAACCAAAAAAGTTCTAGCACGTTTAGCTTTGTTAGATAATACTTAATTAGAATGTTGTAGTTTTTAATTCAGTTGAGAGTTTTCTATGAAATCGTAATGTATTCCTATCTTTTAATCCACTGGAGGTAAAAGTTCTTAACGAACATCATGTTTCACTCCCACACCCATACTAGTGCAGGGATTTACTTGAGGTATAATAAGTGTTTCGCATAATAAGTTGTGTAACAAACAATTACTAGTCCTACTGCCTAACCCTTGCTCTGTTCCCTATCACACATTTTTTAGCATAACATATAATTTTATCGGCGAATTGTATTAATGATTTTTGTGCAAATCAGTTGTATTATTAGTATCTATAAAAGTGTTACTGTTATTAAAAAAATACATTTCTCTTTTGCGTATTTTAATCATTAATCATTAGGTTGTGTGCAGTTCTTCCAACACAAAAAACAATTTGATAACAGAGAAGTGACGTCTTTATTATTATTATTTTTTATAATTTACTATAAAATTATTTACAAGAAAAAAATTATAGTAATTATGATAAGTTTTGTGTAGAGTTGAGAAACTATTGAGAAAGACACTCTCGGAAAACTTTTTTAGCTCAGGGTATTATTTTGATTACGTAATCATCTGATAAGTGAAATCGTGCAAAAATAACTTATTTTAGATGTTAAGTCAATTTAATTGCAAATCAAAGCACAATCAATTTTAAAACTCATTCTTAAATTGATCAAAAGAATTCGGATGTTTGTTAATAAAGATTTTAAAAATTGAATTTAATAGTATTTTTATCACACTTTAATGGTTTAATCGTTTTATTATAAAATTCATTGAATAAAATAATGATAAATAAAAGTTTATTAATTCTTGAGATTTAGAGCTAAGTTATAATTATAAATGATTTCCCATAACAACATATTATTTATTAAACAAATTATAATTAATTTGTACAAAAAAATATTTTACAAGAGCAAACCCTTTTCAATGATAACAATAAATTATAGTTTTGAAGTTTTACTATTGATTACAATTTAATTAACTGGTATTAAATTTAATAGAAAGCTTTCAATAAGGAATTAATATTTAAGTTATTCAAGCATTTTAATGACGCAAATAAATCATTGAATTATTTTATAATAAAATGAACTTGGAGTTAAAGCCCTTTAGTTATAATGTTCCTAAATTCTTAATCGTGACTATATCTCAGTATTTCACATTTATTAATCCATCTATTATTAAATACATGTATTTATATAATAATATGAATAAGTTTGCTGTATATCAATTAAAGTGTATTTGTGTCTTATGCCTGTGTTTTTATTTTGATACCCTATTAGTCTATTAAACTGAATGAAGATGTATTAGGATTTAAGATGCATTAGGATACCTATTAGGATACCTATTAGGATACATATTATAGCATAAATATTTTGCTTCTTCTAAAAAGTTGGTTGACATTAACCTTATTATATCCATAGTATAGTTTTGTTAATTTCATTAGCGTTTGTATTCATTTACTTCTTGAGTAACAATCAGTTGACAAACTGGAAGAGAAAAATGAAAAATTAGAATAATTTATGGTAAATTATTTAAGAACAGTCTACTGAACATTAAACACTTAAAGCAGCATAACCTCAAGCGAAAAAAATAAGATCAACACGAGTAAAGTTCATATTTTCAAAAATGTGAATATAATATAATTGAAGGTATTATAAAATTTTTAGAATTCAAATAAGTTAGAAGTTGTTTTAAATTACAGTTAGACAGTTAATGATCTCCACAGCAGCTGTTGCGCGGAAATAAATGTGAGCAATAAAGTATCTATAAAATTGTATTCAAACAATAAACAAGAAGTAGATCCAAATACTCAACAAAACTTATAACTCAGAACTTATATGTTCGGGTCTATTATTATTAAAATGAGAAAATTAAGCCACTTTGCGAATATCTTATAGGATGGGATATAGTTTCACATGTTTTGCATTCTAAGACATACAGTAATTGTTTGATTGCATACATAGAATAGAGTAATACCAATGCAGTAAATGCGGGCATAATTCAAGACAATTGCGTTAAGGTGTGTAAGCATTTTGTTACTATAATTGCCAAAAGCACTTCAACAGTCAAATAACTCATCTAAAGGCAAGTAAACCGGAATTGGAGACCATATGAACTGAGACTTATTGTATAAGAATATAAGATGAATTCAAAAGTAAACTCTTCATAAAAATTAATGATTGAAAATAGTGTTATTGAAGTTAATTAGTTTTTCACTCTTGACTAACATTGAATAAAGCGTCTTAGAAAGTATTTATAATTTTCATAAGAGGCACAGTCATTGGCGCACATTATTAATAATCCATAAAGAAAGTAGTGTTGGAGTGTCGGAAAGTTAAAATCGAAATGTTCATATAGTCGCAAATGTGACCAATAGTAGAATGAGGTATCGCTCGAATGATGTCTTCATTTTCATAAGTGATTCACTGGCAATCATTTGTCATTATTAAATCATAAGAGTGTCATCCGCTTCACTGAACAAAAAGGCTATACCGCAAAAACAAATAGGAAACAAAAACTTAACACAAAACTTTATAAAATATTAGAGAAAATTATATCACTTTAATGTTATTAAATATAGTGACAATTTTAGCATTTAGTGAGAAAATATGAGAAAGCATTATCACTCACATTCATTTTCATATATGAAATTATGTGAGGACTCTGTTTATTCAAGCTTAACAAATGTAACGGACTCTATATTGTATTTAATCGCATAACCACTAAACATGAAACATTATTAGTGAAATCTCATTCACCCCTAGAAGAACACTATACCGCTGTGCATTCAAGAACTACTCTACTTAACTATAAAAGCATAACTTATATTAACTGATGAAAATCAATTTTTAAAAGGAAGTGCAAAGCAGTAACTTTTTTGTGAAAAATAGCTCTTTTTCCTATTTATATGAAAGACTCTAATATAGCCGGCATAATATTTCCGTTTTCCTTTTGACTCCTAAAATGTCTCATGTAGATTCTGTATTGTTAGCGCTCCACTGGCATCATATTTAATAACATTGTTTGCTTTTCCCATCACTGAAGAATCGTATGCTTGTATTGAATAAGAAATCAATGATATATCAAATAATAATTGTGTTAAAGAGAAAAAATTGTAAAACGAGACATGAATTCATCAGATAATGCTGGAAGTTAATGATTATTACAATTGTAATTTTTAGTTTTGAACCAGTATTTTAAATTTACATAAAATAGTTAAAAACTACTATTATTATTAATAATAATATTAGTTTTTTACTTTACTAAAAACTTAGAGAAATTTTGAATGAGTTTAAACCTTTGAATTCTTTTAGGATTACAACAACACAATGATTGCACCAAATGTTTGCTTATCTATTCAAAAGATAGCAACAAAGTTTTGCTATTAGTGTTATGTATGTGTACGTGTGTGTGAGTAAGAGACAGACGACAGACAGACAGACAGAAATTTTCATTATGATGAAGAGCAACCTATTTGAAGAGTAAAGAAAAGAGAAGAGAAGCTGGTGTCTCATCTCATTTGCATGTAATCACTTCGGGCCATCGCTTCAATCAACGCCTTTATAGCTCATCTCCATCCCTGAGGGACCGGAGAACATGACTTCGCTTTTTTATATCAAATACTGAAAGCAAAGCAAAGAAGGCTTTCAACGTTCACCAAATTATTTTCTCTTCTTTTTGTTCACTTCCTTTAGTTCACAAGTTTCAGTGTATACTTCTTATAGTTGACAAAAGTGATGGCGCATGAGAGTCATGATAGTAGATGTTGAATGTTGATGCAGGACATGACTCGCCACTCAAAGGCAAACCATTTCTATTTTTCGCTTCACTAAAAAACTATGCGTTGCTGTGTATGACTAACTATAGCTTTGTCTTTTCTATATCTTTTAGACAAACAGTATTATCGAAAGAGCAGTACAAAAGAATTCTGGTTTTATTCGATAGAATATATATATTTTAGTTTTATTGCATAATAAAAATACACTTTAGATCAAAAAATCTGTACACCTGTGAAAAACATAAAAGAAAAAATATTTCTAATGTATTCTCGAGATCGCAAACAAATCTTTTCAATTTTTAGTCTAATGTGACAAATAATAGACTATTTATTATCAACTTCTTTATGAATATATAACTCAAATGCAAACTAAATTATATTACAACGATCTGCATATGAATTGGGAGGCATTCAATTTATTCGAGCCTTAAAAACTTGGGCACAGAAGAACTCAGCAAATATGTGGATCACTTTTCACGTCGTTATAATCCAAATCATTCGCATGACTTAATTCGAGGTAAGCCTTGAGTCAAAGCATTCAAACCAATATAACACTTTGACAACAGACGAATTAATTTACACCTCTAGTTGAGGGAGAAAAAGAAAGATTTTCTTTTCTTTTATTGGATAAAAAACAAGAAAAATGCCAAAGAAATAAAATGAGTTCTCAATACTAAAAACAGTCAAAATATAGAAATGCAGCTGCGATTTGACTTCACCAGTAAAATACTTTTTTGTCAATGAAACATATTATTGTGATGTATTGGGATTGAAGTGGACATAAATACAATTGAATACTTTGCCGAAAAGATTTTTCTGTAATGTTAGCAATAGAACGATTGGTAATTGTAATTCTTTGGCACAAATAATAATCACCAAAAAGAGTGCAGACTTGAGTCGGCATAGCCTTAGAGCTGTTTCAATTTTGGTTTGGTATCTCAATTGTATCTCAATTCAACAAACTTGAATGTATACAAAGCGAGACTGTAAGCTTCTATTTTGCGTATTAAGGATTAAAAGTGAGGTCTGAAATAGTTTTCTGAACACTACAGTAGAAACTATAATAAGAAAAAAAAGTCCAATAGTTTATTATATTCGTATAGATTTAGTATTTAAATTTTGAGAATAGTTGTGTTGTAGTTCACGCCTATGTATTGGTGACAATAGCGCTGTGCATAAGAGAACTTCGTATAACCTGCTGTGTGTATTGTCGTGCTGGGACACAACAATTGACTACATTCTCGTGCATCAACGAACTCGTCAAAGCAAACGCTTTTTAAATTTCATTTTAAGTTAATAAGTAAGCAAACATTTTCATTCTTCTCTTTATTTTTCTCTCACTTTCAATCATGTGTGACATTCGGTTATCTCTATATAGAAAAACTTAATCAGCGCTCGAAAATGCATCAAATGTTAATCAAATGTGGTTTGCTTCTGACGGTCAACACTATCAGAGCACGAGATTTTGATTCAGTACTCTCTTCTATGTGGGGATACTCTTAATATAAGAATATAAGCTATACTGATAGGAACACTTTGAGTGTTATTACACTTTGCGAACTACAATATTTTCTGTATATAAGACTAGTTTAGTTCAGTCCTTGTATTGCAAGCTATGCCTTGCTATGCCGTGCCTTCGCTTCTGTGATTCCTTTTCTTCTTCACTACCATCGAAGCCAACTCTGATTACCATTTCATCCATATGTATGAAGTAGGGAAGCGAACACAAGCAAAATTTATTCCCCTTACAGTCCGTATTTGCCCCCATATGCGCTACACTGCGAACCTATACTTTGTAATACTGCTAGTTTTTTTCCTACCGGATCTTTGCTGTTCTTCTCTCTATGTCTAAACTTTCATTCCATTGCTAAACACAAGCCATGCATCAGAAGAAATAAAGAGGAAAAATGAAAAGTGCGAGCTTTAGGTCCGTCCCAAAGCACATGCCATACTCGACCATCCATATACTCTACAATAAATATACACTGAAATTCACTAAATCTATAGACTTCCAGTCAACTCAAAATATAATGGAAGTTTGCATCATATATTTCACTCTATTCAATGGTCATGAGAGGAGCACAGACAGACCAGAGACAGACCAGAGACAGATCAGAGACAGGCCAGAGAGGGAAAGAGAGAGACACGCATACAGAGATTGAAAGAGCTTTAGAAGAAGTCTTTAAAGGATCTGATAGTATGATGTGCTGATATATGCACCCAAATTCATGTGCAACAAACATCTGAGTTATGCAGTTATGTAGTGTTACACAAAATAAAGAATAGTTTAGTACATAAATACAAATAGAAACAACCTCTTTATACAACAATATAACCGCAACTTTAAAATCATGTACTGTTGTGAAACTTATGTATTTTCTATAAACTGAAGCATTTCTTTCTCTCAAATGCTAAGTTTGAAGACTTGGACTAATAAAAAGTGTTTCTAACTCTATGAATATAAAAGTGTTCCCCTCGGAGATAAGTAGTCCTATCATTTATGGGTTGTTTAGCACTATTTTCGAGTACTTCCAATAAGCCCTAATAAATATTCATTTATTCAAACTTAAGTGCTTCATAAGAGCCAGTCTAGAAAAATGTATGCAATAATGTGAATATTGGTATACGACTATAGAGTATACGATATGCACGAATAAAAAATAATTATCTCAAACTTTTAATCCAGTTTTGTCTACAGAGAAATAAAGTTTCAATTTATAATTGTACTGAATATTAAAGATAATTATCAAACAATCAAAATAAAGTATTACATTAGAATTTTTTGTATTATTAACTACAGTATAATAATTCCATTTATGTAGTATCAGAAGAGTGGGGAGAAATAGTAATCATATTCCTAAATAGTGTTCCAAATGATGACTAAAAAGCCACATGAATGCCAATTATTCGCGACTTACTGTTTAGTTTATTATATCAAAATTCAACAAACAATAGAAAAGTAGATCTTATGCCACAAATAACTTTGCGCTGAATATAGCAATACAAGTTAGTGGAATAGTGTGTGTATATAAGGCATAAAGCTATGGAAATGAAGTGCTCAACTGAATTTTTAATCGGCTCACTTTGCATAACTCATATGCATACCATCTATTGTAATGTAATGCTATACAGTTAAATAGAATTGAATGGTTAGTGTTTTACATGTTTACACATTGCATTACATTCTGTAGTATTGCATAAATTTATTGACTAAATTGAAATCAAAGATGCAAACACGTCAGACTACCAAATACTATCAAAGCCAGACAGAGAATACGTTTCTTTAAAATTTGAAGCAATTTAATTATGAACTAACAGATCGAATTATGTTATGTTTTAGCATTGTTTGAACATTTAATTTAAAAATCATTCTCAAATAAGGAGTGGATCAGATTGAAAAGTTGATCCAAAGTTGATCCAAAGTTGATCCAAACTAGATGGAGACGTGAGCATAAACGGCTCTCCTTCATACGGAATCAAATTACTTTTAAGCAGCT
>JAUJYT010001765.1:0-10550 GCA_033996565.1 Nanhermannia nana
AATGTAAGTTATATTCGTTCTGTTCATTAATATTTCAATGTTATTGTGTGCAAAATATTGTTAGAAATTACGAAAATAATGAGTTCAAAAATAGTACTGTTGTGATAAAATTCTATTGTGGTTAAAGTAATAGTAGTCATAAAATTAAATGTTGTGCTCAAAAAATTGCAAAATAAAAACAAACTGATATAGAAATAAATACAGACCAACACATCTAACTTTGAAAGGACTGCCAACAATATGATAGCCATTGAATTTAATAGTAATAAAATATTCTCCGGGAGCGAGTGGTGTATATCTCACTTTATATCCTTCTTCAACTTCTGTGCAATCCATTGATACCTTTGAAGGGCCATCAATGGTAACTGCAAGACTCCCAGCACCCGCACTACACGTGTCAATAATGAAGTCTGTTTTGACTCCAGTTCGCGCTTCTTTAACGCCATTCCCAAACACTTGTACTACTTCAGGCGCCGCATCATCTTTGCCAATACGTAACGAAAACGGACTCTCAGGTATGTGAACGCCATTAAAACGAATTTGTATGCGATGAACACCGTTTTCACGCGGTATAAACCGAAGAGCCCATTGGTCGTCATCGATTTGACTCAAAAAGGCGTCGTCTTCTGCACCACTCGGAGCCACTACTTTTCCATCCATATTACCTTTGGCCCCATTCATATTGATAGTGAAGGTCACCGGTTTATCGACCTGAAGGAAGCTTTCCGGTGGAATCGCTCCCAATTCAATCTTTCGCGCGTCTTTGGCCTCAGCGACGACATAAACTTTAAAAGGACTGTCAGGTATGTGTTGATCATTGAATTTGATTCCAATTCGATATTCTCCCGGTTCTGAGACTTTATATGATACATAACAGGAGCCATCTTTACGATCTTTGAAATCAATGTCTGCCTTTGACGGTCCTTCCACTGACATCGACAAACTTCCAGCGCCTGCTTCTCGAGTCCATATATTGAATTCGGCTGTTTTTCGAATAAAATTTTTTTTCAATTAATAGAATCAAACAAAAAGAAACGGTGCAAAACCTGGTTGATTAACAGATCCGCGTTCAAGACCAGGTCCTCCGGCATGAACACGATGTGCCCCATAATCATGAAGAGGTCCGACAGTGAATTGAAATGGAGAACCAGGTATATGAATGTCTTTACATCTGACACTGACTGTATGAACACCAACTTCTTTAGGAACAAAATGGACGGCATAGAGACAGTCGTCCAGATCTAAAATCTCTGCGTCATCGACTTCCCCAGAGGGTGAAACGACTTTCGCTGCCATATCGAAAGCACTGGTTCCCGGAATCTTGAATGCTATTCAGTAATATACGTAAAATAATGAGTGTTTTATTAATATTATGAATAAAATATTATATAATTTCATACTTAATTTGCATTCAGAACCGACATCAGTGACAGGCGCAGCATCTCTTTCCTTCTTCAGATTTTCTCTTTGAATATTAGATCCTTCACCGGTTACTTTCACAGTGAAAGGACTTCCAGGCACGTGATGGTCAGCAAATTTAAGGTTAATTATATAAAATCCTGGTTCTGTTGGCTTATAAGTGACGTTTAGCTTTCCGTCTTCACCGTCTTTACATTGAATATCAGCCTTTGACGGACCTTCAATTGAAAGACTGAGACCGCCATAACCTGCATGCTTAGTCTCAACAAGAATTTCGTTGAGTGTTTGTGTTTTGCCTTCTTTTAATGCTTTTCCAGAGACTTTAACCTTAGAGGCGTCTCCTATTTCTCTTTCAAGAACATTAATCTTGAACGGACTGCCAGTTATTTGATTTCCAAGTTTCTTAACATTGACTAAATGTTCGCCAGTTTCACGCGGTGTGAATGAAATGCCCAAATGACCATTCGGTAGCTTTTTGAGAAAACAGGGCTCTTCCAGACCAGACGGAGCAACAATACTAGCATTTAATATTTTAACGTCTTTTTCCTGCACTTTTAGCGATACTTCACTCGAATGACCGACAGATATCTGACTTCGTTTTCTTCCTTCGCCAGTGATTTTTGCTGAATAAGGACTTCCTTTGATAGCCCGATCACCAAATCTAATGACAATTTTATACTCTCCTGGAGCTGGCGGTACATAAGTGACACCAACAGTTCCATCTTTATTGTCTTTACACTGAATGTCTGCTTTTGACGGTCCTTCAACTGCTACCTGAAGACTTCCAGCGCCCGCTCCTTTTGTGTAAACAGTGAAAGTACATGCATCACCAGCAATACCATGGGTTAGACCTCTAATTGTTTAATTAAAGCATAAAATAAGTAATTATTGTGATTTTGATATACAATTAAATTACGAGATTTTGATGGCATTTTGATTCAGCAAAATGTCTAAAGTTAATGTTCGGGCACAATTACGTATAATTCAGATTTTACGAAAATTTGTTTCGCTTTAGACTAAGTGCTGGTAAACCGGTATTCAAAACATTATATTTATTAGTTTATTAATAATTCATAGCTATTACAAAACTAATAGAATTTTAAAATGAATTTAAAAGGAAAATATTGTGTAAAAGAAAAAATTTGATAATAGAAAAAATAAAAAGTGCTTACGGTCCAAAAGCAGTGACATTTCCTTTATTAGTAGAGTCGACATAAAACTTGAAAGGACTTCCCTCAATGGGCTCATTATTATACTTAATTTGTAATTCATAACTTCCTTCTTGTTTTGGGTCATATTTGACGCTTATGGTCCCGTCATGATTGTCAACTACTGTTGGTTTAGCGCTACCACCAGAAGGCATTTTTATTATCGCATCCAATCTATAGGGTATAAACGTTGGAGATATAAATATATTTTCCAATTGAATTTGTTGCAAATTTTCGTTTAGTGTTTTGACACTTGTCGAGTAATCTTGTTTCAAGATTGTTGTTTTCTGTGGTAAATCTTCAGTGACTGCCTATAATAAGTAGAGATTATTTTAGTCAATCAAACTTTCATTTTAGTAGAGTTTTTAAGAGCGTTAGAGCGTTAAAACTATTAGTTGCTAACATATTGACTGACATACAATGTAGAATAGTGTCAATTATAAGCATGTTTCTCAAAAATATTTTTATGAGAGTTCAAGAGCTTATTAGTAATTAGTAGTAATTATTAGTTTTAAATTATTCACGAGTTTTCTAAAGATTATGAATGAATTCTTTATTCATAATTATCTACTGTACTATACTTTAATAGTATTTTAACATTGATTTAAGCAAAAAATAATTTATAATAACTGACTGTTTTCTTCTTGAAATTTCGTTTAAAGTTCTGAAATTTATCCATTTTTGAAATTTTGATTTTTTTCTGAACATTTACACACAATTAAGATAATGAGATAAATGTTGTGCTGAAACTGTCTGACATAAACAGTTGCAATTTCCACAAAAAAATAAAAACTACAAACATCTTACATATAATTGAAAGCAATATAAATAACTTTAGTTAGAAAATAGTTTATGCTTTAATTATTGGTAAGAGAAACGAAAGTAAGAACCACTGGAAACGCTTTTAATCCATTTTATCTTATTTTTTTCAATCAATGTTTTCTTTAGCCTTCAGTTTCGTTCAATAAACATCTTTGTAATAAGTATTAAACTTAATTCTATGTTTAAATTCCATAATCTACTAATAATCATAATAATTTGTTAATACATGAAAATTCAGGAAAACCTCATTATACTTCTGAATCTAAATCTATGAAAATTTATTTTAGCTCTAAATTTAATGAGATTTTAGAGTTTTTATTACTAACTTTCAACTTAGTCTAATAATAAGCACCTTTTAGCTAAACTTCAATTATTTAAATTTTAAACTAAATTTTAATGATTGATTGTGTTTTGAAAACAGTATATATTGTATCTTAATACTTGTCTGTTATAAGGGCGTTATAAGTGTTTAAGACTCTAAATTCAATGACAGCAAACGCTACTTACAGAATATTTATGTAAAATAAAATTTTCAAAGGTTTGCTTTAAAACTTCCTGAACTGGGACTTAAACAATAAAAAGTGAATTTTACGCCAAGGAAGCACTTTTCGCCTTAAACATTATTAGTTTATGTATGCATTAGTTATTAGATTTTGCTTTTAGAGCTAAATGAATTGTAACTCCTCTCAAGAGTCAGTCTATCTGTGGGTGTTAAAGAGAAAATAGGTTGCGTCTAGACTTTGTGTTCTTACAATTAAGCAAAACTCTAAATCAACGATTAAAAAGTATCGAAAAACTTTACGGATATGTCAGTCATGACATACTCTATGACTTAAGCAGATTTATCTAATAAAATGGTTAATTAACCTAAAAGTTTGAGTATGAGATAAAATAAAATAGACAATAATCTGATAAGCCTTTCACCAATAGTTATCATAATATAAAAATGAAAGGGATGTAAAGTATAAGCATTTTTTTATAAACTTTATATTAATAATAAATTTTGACTTTTCAACCAAAACAGACCAAAAGGATGCAATATTGCGCACAAAGTGTACTTATCCTTAACATATGATTTAGACATTTAGTCGTTACTAAAAGATTTAGTTCTAAAAGATGACTGAAATTCCAAAGGACATAATGTTGAACAAATAGGTCACTCGACCTAATTTTGGGAAACCCCTGATTTAGACATTATTTAAGATTACAAAGTAAAAGTGCTTTAAAATTTATATTATATACTAATAACCTGTTTATAAGACATAACAGTAGTGCTCGCGAGAACTTTTGGAGGCGTTGACGGACGAACTTCTTTTGGCATTGGAATAGCGATAAGCTTTTCGAACGGTTTGCCAGCAATGCGTGTCATTTCGTTTCTATATCGAAAGTCATATTTAATGGAATCAACATCACTATCAATTTGATTACAAACTGGTGGCGGAGAACCCGGTGGAGACGGAGATCGTGAGCGGGTCGAATTTATCATTAAAAAGGTTTTCTTATAACTTTTGGACATCGTATACAAATACAATCAATTTAACAACAAAATAACATGAGTGACAGTATATCGAGAGATAGTTTTATAATATTCTGTTGTAATTACAGAAACTATTTTTTAGAACTTTTCAGCTGTAAATCAATTGAAAAAATGAAAGTAAGTTTTATTGACTCCTATTAAAGAAGTTGTTGATCATATTTTGATTAATGCGAAGGCATGAATGAATACAGTATGTATTGGTATGCATTATACTGTACTGTATATGCAGTTATATACAGGTATATCGTATAAATCTGGTATAAATGAAGTGTTTCATGCTTTTATAGGTGAATCGTGTGTCCCTTCTTTATGTCAAAACAGCCAAACAGGAAAAACAAAGCTATTTTGGTTCAATATATTTTGATTTTGCAAACTTTGTTTTTGTTGTTAATTTATAATAGAATACAGTTATGCAGATGTAAATGCATTATGAAATACGGGACAAGACTGGTATGCGGCAGAATCGTGAGAGTAATGTGCTTTAAACATAATCTGATATATATTTTTTAGGTAAGTATTATATAAAACTGTTTGAATTGTGAATGACTTGGCATTAATTCAATTATTGAATAAAGATCTACTGTATTAAGGAAACTAATACTTAAGGATAAAAACGTTATCAAAATATTTATATATTCTTTCCCTATAAACATAACTTATTTTATACAAAATCTTATTTTATTAAAACATTGAGCATAACTGCGATTAATTATTTTCTACTGTTGCAGTGCATTAAATGATAATTAATTGGTTTTTAAAATTTTCACAATTCAATTCAAATAAATATTATGGTGACAAATTGTAATTTTAGAGCTGACAAATGAGCTCTTATTTCAATTTTATATTCAATATGAGACAAATCTAATAAACTTTATAATAATTTCAATAATAAAACTCATTTAAGCTAAATTTTAAATTATCTTTAATTAAATATCTAAAATATCCAGTTGTACTCAAAGTTATATACAGCGTTTGTTTTTAATAATGGAATGTTTTAATAAGACTGTATTTTAAGAAAAGATTTCCTTTTCAAATGTGTCCCTATAGGTGGAAGCTAGTTTAAAAATCGCTTAGATTTGAAACAGAATTTTTGAATATCTTATTTGAATTAGAGTCATGACTATATGAAATCAATCTCAAATCATTAGAACATTTCTGTTGATCCTCAGAAGGAATTTCGAGTTGACTAGTGTTCGATTTTTTGTTTATATGTTAAAAATTATTTTATATTGATGCCAAAAAATCGCGGGTTGGCGAGCCTTGCACTCTACCTTCTTTTGCACACATTAAAATTTTTTATGCGATTCTGTAATCAAAATTACAATTTCTTGTGAATTGATATTTGTTTTAGTTTAAATTCCATTTAATTTAATTATATTTTAAAAATAGTTCAACCAAATTAATGTTTGCTATTTATATATAACCTGGAATACTGTTAAAAAAAATTCTAATATTTTTATTCATTTATGTAATCCTGAAACTAAGTTATTTTCCTAGATTAAGAAATATAATTGAGTCTCTTTAAAAGTGAAGATAAAATAAATAAAATTGTCTGGGTCTAAAGTATGCTTTAATATGCCTTTAACAGAGTCTAAAATTAAAAGAATTGCGGAAAAGCATTTGAAGTAGTATTAATAGAGTATAGTACCGTACAGTGCAACTGAATAAAATAGATAAAACAACTCTGAATGGTTAAATAGTGTACACAATTTTATACAAGGGTGCCAAATGTAGGGTTTAAGTAGGGTCTAGACCCCCCAAGATTTAAGATTTTGAAAAAACGTATCCTGGTCTCTCCTTTGATATTTTGACTTTTGAAAATTTTTTAATCAGGTACACTTTTTTAATTATATTCACTCATTCTAAAATTATTTCTCGCTAAATATAGAAGGCAATAAAAATTTTCTATATTTATTCAAGTCTAATATTTCATTATCTCTTAAATTATTATTTAAATATTAGTGAAATAATTTATAATTTATATAGAAATTATTTAAATTTTAAATATTTACTAATTAAATATACCTATGTTGATGAATTCATTAAAATTTTAATTAAATGAACCAGATATTAAATATTATGTTATTCCTTAAAGCAAACAACAAACACGAGAAATTTTTTTAACGGGAAAAATGATTTTGCAAAATAATGTCTTAGAATGCCGATGAGTTTTACCCGTCTTCCTTGATTTTCCAAAAGCTGACCACCTGAAGCTTTCGAGCTTGGCGAGATCTGATTTTATACTGTACTTATTATTGAATTCAATGACTTTTGAAAATAATTTATAATTTTTAAAGTTAGAAATTGTGGCGTTACAGACATTGCATTTCGAATCAGTTATGATGAAAGAATAATTATTATTCATTTTATTTGTTATTTATCTGAAACTGTGAAAATTTAAATAGATTTGGCACCGAATTTAAAAACATTTCACTCTTAAATCATGTCTCAAAATTTCGCACCTCTTGTTGCTATTTTGAATAGACTTGCAAAGCAATGCAAACTTTGTTTTCAATTCTTCTAAAAAAATATTGTATTTTTGTTAATTAAGAATTTTAAGTGGAGTGCCAAAACTCAATTATTAAATAGAAGCACAAAGGATATATTTCAAACTTCAGATTATAAAGATGTCTCTAATTATCTATACTATGTATTTGGAAATAATAGCAATGTTTAAGTTATGATAATTATTTATTTAAAAGGTAATAATATAATTATATTACAGGTACAGGTATTATTACAATAAAAACCTAAACTAAAAACCATTTCGAACATTGAGAGTTGATAGAAATTCAATAAATGATCGATGAAAATTCCAATGAGAGTACTGACAATTCCCTTAAAATTTTAAAGAATTCAATCTTTATTTGCCTCTTTTGCAACAGTGTTATAACTTGTTCAATAAGTAAATACTAATATACAGTACGTCAAATGTTTAACTTATAAGTAATGATGCTCAAAAACTGAGCCTGAGCCTGAGCCTGAGCCTGAGCCTGGACCCTGTAAGCTTACATATTCACACAGTTGGGTACCAATAAATTTTTGTTAGGGAGCAATAGAGTAAAAATCGAAGCTATGAAGTTTTTAAATTGCTACAGACATAAACTTAAAATCATGAATATTTCTTTGGGCTATTGCACGTTTAACTCTATGGATGGTTAAGCGAGTTATTATATACAGAAACTTATTAATAGTGTTTCTTAATATATAAATGTAAGACAAAAATACTATCAATATATAAATATAATTAATAATCAAAGATAAGCAAAAGTACAAACAGGTTAAAGAAATAAGAATATCAAAAAATGCAAATGTTAAGTTATTGTGAACTCAAGGAAAGTTTTTTCTACACGCTCTTCAGTCTCAACAGTATGAGTCTCGAGCCTGAGCCTATGGACATCTTTACTTATAAGTCAGTCAATTCTATTAAAATAAAGTGAAATCATATTCACCCATCTGTAACTGTATTAGGATGGAAACAATGCCAAACTATTTGTCAGTCGATGCATATTGAAAACAATTACTTTACAAGTTAACACACCATAGAATCACATCATAGTGTGGTTTTAGATATTTACTTATCAGCATCGAAACAATGTTAACAATATTAATCTATTTATAGCATTAAAATTATTAGGAATTTCATGATTTTTGACTGTTTTTAAATATAATCATTGAAAATTTTCTAAGGAATTATTGAGATTTACGAAAGAGTTAAATAATTCAAATGTGCAATATATAGAGTGTATTAATACACTATAATTTAATCGCTTTAGATTCAGTGAATTGATTTCCAGATTAAAACATTTACATAAAAATCAATTACAATAAAGTTTACTTACAAGCTATTGAAAATACTTAAATTGTTGCCCAAACAAAATCACAAAAATCCCGAATCCAGAGTCTTTACTTTACTAGTACCAGAGTACTTTACTAAGTTAACTAATAAAGAGTTTTTACTGTGTGTTAATATTGTAAAATTGATAGCGTAAATGAGAACTACTATACATTTACAGTTCCAGAATCCAGAAGAATAATATTTTTGAAACACTAAATAGTTTTTTTCTCTATTTACTGCTTCACACAAATTTAGCTTTGAAACACTCCTTAGTAACGAAGATGAGGATGTCTTAAAATTAATGCACGTCTGTGTTTCAGTAGAGAAAATGCATCGCTTCTCAAACAGATGAAGATCGCTGACACAGAGAACAGAGAAACTTCATGTCTAACTACTAAACGCCACCTTTTAAGACGCTTTCTTATTTTGACCAAACAATTCATAACTAATTATAAAATTAAGCTAATTATATGGTTATTATTGCTAATATTTATATGCCTTAAAACTTAATCTCATGTTTTTTCGAAAAACGAATAATTTGTATCCAAACAAACCAATAAAAAATTAACTGAAAATGATCCGAACATAACTCACCAATAAAAAAATGTTAAATGTATTCTTAAACTCTGTTAAAAGTTATAACAATAAGATAATTAGGTATCGCTATTGTTTAAATGCAATCCAAATTAACAGATAAGAGCAGTTTCCATTAGATTCATTAATTTTAACGATTTATTCTCAATTATGTTCAATTTTAAAATTAATTCCAATAAAGATATCGAGTTTTATTTTTTTGAAATATAAATTCTGTTTTCTTAAGGATTTATTCTATTTAGAAATAGTTGGGTTTCATTGAGAAAACGATATACTTTAACTTAATTTATTGGTTCATGTTTTGTGGCGCTAACAAAGTTATATTTTAAACATTAAAACCTTTTTTAATGGATTCATAGCAAGGAAATATCCTGACAGTGACAGGAGATGACTGCATGCCATTTTTGGTATCTTCCACTCCTTCACTAAGGCATCAAATCATGTTTAACTATGCGTTTTTGTGAAACTACACTTATGCACAACTACTTTAAGGTTTTGTTTATAATTTAAACAGAAAAGTAAATTTTTCAGTTGTTATCCTCTTTGGTTATACTGCACTATTTTAGTATAAATAAGAAATATATTGTAATAAGTTTTGCTTCTTTCGTTAAACTATTTATGTATTTTACAATTATATCAATTTGATTGCAATCTTATATTTTAGGTAAAAGTTATAATTATTTAAATTTATAAATAAAATAAAAACCAAACTCATCAAAAATGAAAGAAATATAAACGATTCAAACATAAATAAGAATAAGAATTTATCAAAATAACCTAAGGATTGACATCAAATATATACAAACAAAACATATTTATTCAAGAAGTTTAATAGTTTAACACTTTTGATGCGAACTAACATCGCAGAAACTCTGAGACTTTAATAGATTTAATGTCAGTATAATAATTCCAAAAGATTAATGCTATCGATAAGATTGTACTGTATTCAGTAAATAAAAGGCAAAGTGGAATAGATGAATAAATTAGTTTCAATCTATATGTAAATATTGACTTTAAGATAATTATAAAAATTTAAATAATAACTATTATAAATTATTACAAAAAAACATCAATTCAATTTAGTATCAAATTTCAATTTAATTTAGTATCAAATTTCAATTCAAGATAGTAT
>JAUJYT010001766.1:0-10545 GCA_033996565.1 Nanhermannia nana
TAAATGGACTAAAAACTATAAAATTTGTTTAAAATCAAATAAGATAAGTGAAAAGAACTTTGAAAAAGCTTTCTTTTAGTATCAATTTCAAAACTATAAGTTGAGAGGTTGGCAGGCTAGACCCATATGAATTTCTGAAATTTTCAAGTTTGAAGTCTTATAACTTTTGAACGGATCATTTTTCAACCAAACAAAAATATACGTATCAAATCATTTTTTGACTTCTATCAACTCAATGCGTTTGCCTAATCCCCTCCCTTCATTATTTTGTAAATACTTAATGAAAGCAACATTATTAAATTTTTATATTAGATTTTTAATAAACTATTGAATTATCCACAAATAAAGGAATCATAAGAGCCATTATTGAATATAATTATTTATTTTTAAGGTGTTTTAAAATACTTCTTTTCTTTAAATAATTTAAAGCCTTTAAAATTATTATTTCATTTAGGTTTAATGTTACTTCTGTTCGCGTTCATTATAATACACTGAAGCGGGCGGCGCATAATAATAATGTTTCTACAGTGGGTGTCAACAAAATAATAGTTCACCCGAATTATAACTCGAGTTATTTTGATAACGATATCGCAATACTTCAGTTGTCATCAGATCTAATATTAGGTGGAATACAAGCAAAAGCTATTTCATTACCTGATTTTGGATCTGATCCACCGATTGGAGAAAATGCGTTGGTCGCCGGCTGGGGAAAAATGAATGAAAATGGCACACATTCTAGTTATGATCTTCTCAAAGTTTCAATACCTATTGTTAATAGAGATAATTGTAAGCGTAGTTATTATAAGATAAACAGGGAATTAAAAGAGGAACACGAGGAATACTACTTTAATATAACCAATAACATGATATGCGCCGGACTACCTGAAGGAGGCAAGGATCATTGTTATGTATGATTATTTGAAATTAGGAAGTAACAATTTTAAATTTATAATAAATTATTATTAAAATTTGAGATATTGTTAACCAAAGGGTGATTCTGGAGGACCAGCAATTGATTCTAATGGAAAATTGGTAGGCATTGTCTCTTTTGGTAGCGCTTTTGGATGTGCGCTGCCTGATACTCCTGGCGTCTATACTAGAGTTGCAAATTATGTTGAATGGATTCAAAAATATAGTGCAACAGTGCCACCATCAGAGCCCCCAACTGATCCCCCAATTGAACCCGCAACTGAGCTCCCAACTGAGCCCGCAACACAACCTTCTACTCCCATAACACAAACTTCTATTTCTATACCAGAAACTACTGGTCACACAAGACAACAATTTAGTTCTACAACACAACACACCATTACCACAACACCACAATATAATTGTTCATACAAAAGCCAAATAATAAGTATAAATGTTTTATGTATTATTTTCTACTTTATTTATTTTACTTAACTTATTGTTTATTTAATTGACATATTAAATGAAGCAGTTTTTGGAAAATGTTTGTATTACTTTATTTTTCAAGTTTCTCATAAATGCAATATATGTTTATGTGAGAAATATTAAAATTAAAATATCAATCCTATAGAAACGCATTAAAATATATTAGCATTTTAAGCCATACGTTACGTAAGATAAGCATAAACCTTAAAAAGATAAATATTTTTTCATTATAGGTTACAGGATAAAATAATAAAACTAAAACAGTGAATTTCAAGTAAAATTTTGGACAAATACTCTCAATTTATAGTAAAAAGTGGGGTTATTTTTCAAATTGAAATAAATTTTTCTAAATATTTTATATTTATAATAAAAATGTTTTTGTAGAATATTTCAGCTTGAATTGGAAACTTTATTTAAATTTACTGTTTCAAGATAGAATTTAAATAATTATATAATAATTTGAGTTATAAACTGTAAATCTAACACTAATACATACTGTAGTTGTCTAACTATAGCAAAATAATATATCTGACAAAATTTATTAAGATTAAATTAAAGCTTAAAATAAAACTGCTCACATTATTCCCCTGTGCCAATTCGACGGAATAAATAATACATTTTTATAATTACGGCGCCATGGTGTATTGTGTAAATGAAATTGAATCTACCGCTCAAATGTCAAATAGATCGGCACTTCTTCAGCGGTTAAGCGATTTCAGCCAGTGTTGTAATAATATATAAGAAATATTTTTATACCAAATTTCTATCAGAACAAAAAAATATTTAAAAATTTAATTATCTGTGTTTAGGTATAAGATATTTTGATATAACTTACAAATAAATATTTTTCAATAGAAACTTCGTACATAGCTAAATGTTCATTATTTATTTTTACAACAATTTTATAAACTGTATCACTTGCAGCAAAGCAAATTCACATATATGGTAAGCACTAATATCCACATTGTTGAATATTAAAGCCTAAATCAATATTTGTTTAACAAAAATAGTTTAATTAAATTAATAAAAATGTATTAATAATCCGTCCTATGTTACAATATATGTTTTATAAATGAAACACCATAGAGCAATTGTAGTCGAGTGAATGAATGTACAAATAAAGATGATGGTTGTATATAAGTGAGGATGAATATTGAATTATTATTGTTATATATTTATTGCATATATTTTGTTTTATTATTAATTTTTCATTGAGAAAACGGAAACAAATTTTTTTGGAATAAATAATTCTGAGTTAAGTTATAATTTGGCAAATCATGAATAATATTCCACTTTAAGAAATAGTTAGTATAAGTAGAAATAGTTTTCCATATCTTTAATGTGAAGGTTATAACAATTCGGTTCATATTCAATAAATCCGAATAAATTGTAACACAATTTTTCAAAATAAATTCTCAAAATGTTTAATGTAAAGCAATATTTTTGTAAAAATAATTTAAAGTTCTTTAAAATAGTTTTCTTTCAAATTAAATTCACGTGAAAATCATATTTATTTATTCATAAAAATACTGTTTTCATTGCAGTTGTTATTTAACAATAAAATCAATTAAATGGTTTAGCTCTAAAAATTAAAGGGGGCTGAACCCTAAGAAAATAGAAATTTGAAATGTTTGAATTTTTTAAATTTGATAAAATTACCGGTATATATAAATATTTGATTATGACTTAATATATAGCTAAATAAGATTAATCAATGTCATCGTTGGAGAAGAAAGATTTTGGTATAAAATGGTCAAAAATGGTCTCATAAAACAGTTGAGTTTTAGAGGGTCTTAAAAAAATAAATATTTCATGCGAATGGACACTCAAGTCTAATGCCTTAAGCCTATACTATACTGGTAGTCTTTTCCTTCGCTATTATATTTATCTATTTTTATATTATTTTTAGGTTCACATTATCTAAAATAAGGTAAAATAATCTGAAACCGAAGTATATAAGCTTAACCATTGGGTCGATAATATGGGCAGATTTGAAGATCTTGTTGTGCGCGAGACAACTACGCATAGCATGGATTAACATAGAGTGAACTCATTGTTAGTTATGAAAGTTGTTTGTTTATTAAAGGTTAGATCCTTATTATTGTGATTTTTAAATTTTATCTTGGCTGAAAATAGATGTTTGTTCTGTCACTAAATCTTTAATTATTAATTTATGTTTTGTTATTAAAAACATTTAATTGATATTTAAGGTGAGTTTTATTGATCCGTATGTAGTAGTTTTCTCTATAAAAAGTATTAATTCTTTAATAAGTCTGATAATTGATTTTAAAGTTATAATAAGACAAATCTTTAAATTATTCTCTTTTCACGAGTCAGTTAAAACTTATCCAATTTTATAGTTAAAAGATGATTCAGTTTTGAATTTCATAGATATCTTTGCACTTAATTTATTAAAAGAAATTATTAATTCATGTCTAACTTGTAAGTAATTAATACTATATATTTCAAAAATTAGTTAAAGGAGTTTATATAAAACAATGTTTAGTAAAATACTGTTTTATATTAGAATTTGTATTAAACCAAAATTTTCTAATATATAAAATGCATTGGAATACGTGATATATTATGTTACAGTACATGTATTATACGTCAAATTGAAAAAAAATTCATTAGAGTAAATATCTTTCACAATTACATCAATAGTTGCTAATTATTTTTCAAACAAAAAACAGTTTCGTAACAATTCTTTTATTTACTTATATGATTTTCAGATTATAATTAAGTTTAATATACAGGTAATGTTTTTTATCTTATTTATCATGCAATTAGAAACCATAAAACAGAAGCTATTTTTTAGTTTTATGCCAAATACTAATTTGTTTTTTCTAATTCTATATGAGATAAGCTCTTAAGAAAAATAGAGATAAATTTTTAACGAAAGTGGGATTTATTTTAAATAAATGTGTTTCATTAAATACAGCACCATAGCTGTCGGTGGACCAGAAGTTGGATTTATGCCCTATTAATAATAAGTTATTTACCATATCATCAAAATCATAAATATAAATTAAACAGAGTTGTATACATCATTAAAAGCAAAAAAGTACCTCTACTTATACATAAAAAGTAAATATGTATTTAAAATTCTATTTTGAGATCAATTTGATTACAATATTAAGTTCATTCATTGAAATAAAAATAATTATATTTGAATAAATACTTGAATATGAGCTCATCTGAATATTTTTTATGTGAAAGTATATTAAATTGAAATATCTTATTGATAAAGAAGTTTGGATCACAGCGCAGACGTTTTACATATTTATTAAGTAACGATTTATTAGTTAAGATTTTTTTTGAATTCAAAGTGTTCAAAACGATCCACAGGACAGAGCAGGAGCACAGGGAAGCGTATGTAAAGACATTATTTGCCTAATCTTATATTCTTGACCACCAAACTAAATATCATGGCAACGGCACTGTTCATCCCTTTATTTAAACACAACTAAGAGATTAGTTTTAAGAATACTTTTAAATTTATTCATTTTTTTATAAATTGTGAAATACTTTTCAGTCAAAATATAAAATTCATTTGTTTAATATTTAAAAGCATTTCTTTATGCCATTCGTATATTGTATACAACCCTTATGACTAAATGCGGGTTAAGGAGAGTTTCTCTATAGTTGATTAAAATATACAAAATTTTAAATAATTTAAAGTTAGAGCACAGCATAGAGTTATTTCACAAAATTCAAAGTTTGATTTTAGACAATCGAGTTTTGATATGTTATGAGCCTAAGTGTCTTTTACAGGGGTTTACATGAATCTGATAGAAACTCAATCAAAATTGTGAAATAACTACAGCTATAAAATCCTTGTTTACAAAGCCAGACTAAATGAGCTCATAAATAATTATTCTTTATTTACCCTCTGATTTATTTAAGTATTAAAAATACATGAAATCATAAGCTTGTTATTAGTGTTAATTCCAATAAATTAATGCTATTTTTTAGAAAATACCTAAACAACAAACACTTCCTATCATTTACTTCGTAGAAACACATCAAAAGTTTTGATTCATAAACTTATTTAACATTTTGTTTAATTATAAAAATTGTAAGCTCGCAAACACACTGTAGGCTTAGTTGTACTGACAGAGTACATGTCTGTTGAAAATATATATTTTTAATAAAATGAACTTAAATTTCAATTCAAACTCCATTATCTGAAAACTTGAATTCATTTTCCAGAAGTAATTTAGACCTGACTTAGACTCCGGTGATTTATAATTAATCTCAAATATGATTTGATTCTGAATTCAAAAACTTTTAATTACATTATAAATGACAGAAATCACAGAATTTCTCCTTCTGTCCGAATTAGACACAGTATAGGAGTATTTTAATTAATAAACGCTAATGAAGACAACAAATTACTGTTTTTTACTGATATACCTATAAATATAAAATATGAAAATTGCAAATTGGAATGAGATTTGTAAATTTACATAAGACAGAAGCAGTTGCCTCAACTAATAGATCTCAAAAACATCATTATTTGATCATTTATTTTCAAATTTTATTTCATTAGCTTATAATTTATTAATCATTTTCCTATCAAAAGTTCTGTGATTATTCATTTATATACCGCTTTCCCGACTCAAAGGTATTAAAGCGGTTTATGACAGATTGGGATAGCGTGGATGACATCGACTGTGAGGCACTATACTATCTCCAACTAATCTGCAGCCCAGTTTATTGAGCCGCTTTAGTCTATGCTAGCCTTGGAAAAACTTTTTTGGCATACAGTTAGACTCGAACCCACAGCCATTCAGTGAACTGTGTGAACTTTTGACTCATTTATAAATAAGTGCCTAAACCACTAAGCCATCCAGTCAGCATTTTCAAAAGCAGCCCAAAAGCTCTGACTCTTCAACAGAAGTGTTTCCAACTGTTTTAACTGATAAAAGTTTTTAAGTCAATAATATTGGATAAATTGAGTTCAAAATTGATACTTATGTCAAATAAGATTTTTTTTATGAGACCTATAAGTAAGTCTACTTCTAATGTTGAATGTCATGAACATTACTTGAGAAATGCCAAGACTAAGCCCTTGAACATGAAATCTATGGAGGACTCTCCATCACTCTTATAGGGGTTAAAATTGAATATTAGTTAATACTGTACTAACATAAAAAGTATTCGTGCTGTGATATGCAGAGGACGCCCACATGTTGATAGCATGTAACCTGACATTGAAACTAATAGTGTTTTTTCCACACTTTTCCACAAACTGGTAATTATTGATAATCCACGTTAGAAATTGATAGTTGTTGACTGTATGCCACCCAATCTCATAATAACTATTGATCGCTTGAACTTTTCATATTATAGTTGAGCTCTTTTGACCTCTTTTAAGAAACAAAGATAAAGTTCGTTAGAAAAGAACAGACGGAAATTTAATCCTTGTGTTGATGAAATAAGTTGACCCTCAAAAGTGATGGTTTGTTAATCGAAGTAAATTCTATTTTAAAATTTTGTAAAGATATTGTTCGCAATCATTTATATAAATTATGAATTCTGTTCAAAATTAAGGGATTTTAAACTTAACTGCAATTTTAAATTATTTTTATTCAACTAAGTCAGTCAGCCGACAGTTATGTTATTTAATATCTAAATTCTATAAATAAGTTCATGTTTTTTACAAGTAAAATGTCATTTATAGCATTAGATGAATTGAGATGAATAGGCATGAATATGCATGAATAGGCATGAATAGGCATGAAAGGCATGAAAGGCATGAAAGGCAAACATGAATAAAAATTCACAAGTTATTCATATAAAATATATTAAATTTGTTCCCTTCAATCAAAAAATCAATGAGTTGTTTACAAATAAGTTGAAAACTAAGATTTAATCACCTATTTAACAGTTTCATGATTTGTTTTTTGTATTATTTCTGTTAAATAAATATAATTAACATTTAAAACAAAAACAAATATAGAATTTGGATGCTTTTGACTCATTTAATGAAATATTGATTCATTTTATCAAAACTGTTTTCAAAGCAAGTTTTAAATGAGTTTTACAAATCTGTTAACTTACTGAATGCTATCGAATCATTTCAGAAAAGTATTTTATTTCGATGCAAACTCAAGCTTGAAATTGAAGCTCAATATATCATTTAATATCATTAAAGTCATTAAAATAAACCACAGTCTCAATTAAATGGCATCAATGCTCTTGAAATCCCAGAAATAATGGTTAAAGTTTATAAATTTTCTGAATTAATCCTAAGTTAAAAATGCTATTCTTGTGTTTAGGACAGAATGTGCTGAATGTTAATGAATTTTTGTTAGATGTATACAAAAAACTTACTATCAGTACAGTTAAGTACACACCTCTTGCCTCTAGATTTCCATAATTATAAAAATCATACACTGGTCTAAAAATTGGATCTTAAACCATAAAATATATTGATATTAATTTTATTATTAAAATATAATTAAAAGTAATGCCAATAAAGTCTTAATCATTTATATGACAGTTTCAAATAAATCATTTCTTCTGTATTGAAGAAATAGTTAGAGAAAAATCTAATTTATAAAGAAATAAAATCTTATGAATGAATGCTCTTAGCCTTTACTATAGAATGGATTGATTAAAAGAGTAATGCAGTAAATTCTTCACTCATCTAAATTGCTCAGAGAATGACATTAAGTCATATTCACTCTTAAGATGACCCAAATTCTTAACTCAAACATATGGAAAATGGATTAAGAGTGAAATTCTTTTAAGCTTGAATTCATTTTGAATTTGAATTTTTTATTGAATTATTAAGGACTGGTATACTTTGATTTATACCTAAAAGTGTGGCTTTCTATTCAAATCCGTATAAATTTAATTCTTATTGATATGAATTCTTTTTTTATTAAAGATTTTTTTGATTCATATTTTATAGTCTTTCAGTCGTCTTAGTCCTAAACTAAAAAACTAAAATATTTTACTTAATTATTCATTTCCGAGTACTAATTATAACATTGAGATTATTGTATTATTTATATAAAAAAACATTTACACCAATACTGTTTCAGGTTTACTCTAATACCTGATAGATATGAATACTATTACTTTATATCTATAAGGAATTAGAGTAAACCTGGAACAGTAGGAGTGTAAATGTTGTTTTACATACCATGCAGTAAATGTCTTTTCCCATCTTTACTGGAGAAAAGGTTAGGTCCATATTATAAAATGTCAGTAGAAGGTTATAGACGGTTATAGAAGGTCAGTATCGTGAAAAGGCTCGGCTCAAGTGACTAAAGACGCAATTTTTATTATTCCATTGACTACAATGTATATTAATTTCAATTTAGCATTAAGCGAGAGCTGAGTTCATTAAGCTCAAGCAGTAAAAGTTTGTTTTGTATTACAGGTCCATTAAGTTGTCTTAATTGTATCGTAAAACATAAAAACAGTATTAGAAATGGCAGAAAACGAGGTATAATCAAACTTATAGTCAATTTGTTTGAAGAGCAGTTGTTTACTATCTCACTATTGTTGCAATTATTTAGAAGTAAAGCATATTCTCATTATTTAATAAAGGGTTCGCCAAAATCAGAATCTGGTAAACAGGATCGACGCCATTCAACATCAAAAGAAGTTTCTGCTAATGTTCATGAATGTGATGAGTTATCTAACTATCCTTCACCTGTTCGTCAAGAGTCTTGTCCAGGATTTTTTGGTGTCAAATCATATTTGCATAACTTCTACGAACAGGTCACTGTCAAAAACCCACAGCTTTACGAAGAATATGAGGAATATAAGTATTAACTATTTTTTGCTCTTAAAAACTTATACTTTCTATGTTTTGACATAAATTTCAATTTAAACATAACAGTTAAAAGGCGGATAAAAAGCAATTACTCGTTCGCATGCTTTGTATGCTTTAGTCTCGTTTGTGTTTGTGCTCAATCATACATATTTGAAGGGTTTCCTGAGAAAAATAAACAATTTTCAAGTGTTAATTTTGTAGTGTATTATGTTATGTAAAAGTTTGCAGGAATTTATGTTTGAAGGAAAACTTAAAGTAATGCAAATTATTTTTTGAAGTAAATCTTTGAAAAATTGCTAATAAATAATTTGCAAAAAATTATCTCTCAAAATATATATTAATCTTGATTCAAATTTTGTACTTTCAAAATTATATTTAAATTAAAGTTAAAATTTGTGTTTTTTAATCATTTTTCATGTTCTTTCATGAATTTTTGCTGAATATATTGCGTCCTATTTATCCGCCCTTTAAAATATTTTTTTAATTTTAAGCCATATTTTTATGATTAATAATAATAATGATTTATCACAACCATATATAAATTGATATATTAAGGTTTGGAATACCTAGTATAAAGTATTAGAGTGTTAGGTAGCATAGTTACTGCAACTGTATAGTACTTTTCACTGTTATAAAATTATTAGTTAAGAATAAAAAATAGTCTTACATAAGGAAAAGCTCAAATTCTATCATATAAAGTAGTTTGAGTTAAAATTTTTCTCTTATAGATAGACATAATCTTATATACGATACTTTTTGTTGAGAAAACCTTGACATATACGGAAAAAGTTTTTGTAATAACATATTACTAATAAGTTATCTTCATTTTTGAAAGATTAATGTTTTCAAACTTTGAAACTACTGTATTAACACAGTATTATAGAATAGAATTTTGTTTAAAATAGAAATTGAAAAGTTTTTATTAATAAAACTGAACATAAATATAAGCCATATTTAATTAAATTTAATGTAATTCTGCTCTTGACTGTAATAATTAGTAGAGAAGAGTTTCTAATGACTTAACTCGAGCCGCTTTAGTACAAACATTATAAAAACTATATTTTAAAGTTTTGCCCTAAACATAGGTCATTTTAATTTAAGTAACTTTTAATTTAAGTAATTTAACTTTTAATGATAGAATAAAATACTCTTATAATTTATTTAGATATTTGATTGCACCAAAAGAGAAGAGAAGAACACTGTTTTTCTGGAGATTTGTCTTTTGGACAGGTATTATATGGCATTAGTTACTTTGTAACTCATATAACTTAAATATAACACTAAACACCCGTGGAATTTAACAAATTTTTTTAATCTTGAAAACACATTGTTTAAAGCATTGTTATGGCCTTTAC
>JAUJYT010001767.1:0-10544 GCA_033996565.1 Nanhermannia nana
TACAGTTACAGTCAGTTAAAGCTGTTAGCATTACAGTTAAGTATAGCTTATACGAGACAAAAGTCAGCAATAGTACTGTTAAAAGTTTAACACTTTTAAGATAAGTTATATATTATATCAATAGTTAATTATGTGCTAAATTGTTAATTGTATGAAAACAATATTTTTTATTTTTAAAAATTTATAACATTAACTTAGAAGTCAAACTTATAATTAAATCGTATTAAGTCATAAGTTATATTAAGTTTATTTTTTAAACTCAAAATAAAGTTGTCTATTTCGGTCTATTCATTGACGTTAAGAATTACCTATTAGCTGCCAAAAAAATTTTAGCTGTTTGTAATACTTTCATAAATATGTTCAAGTTTATAGAATATTTAATTAAATACAGCTTTTTATTATTTATAAGTTATATTAGTTATAGTTTGATATTTTCATTTAAAATATTAAATAACAGTAAAATAATATGACGGTTATTATGGTTATTAAGTTAATGTGTTAAGAATTTTTTCGAAGGTTGAGAGGGTCCACTTGCAAGTTAGCACTCTTCGAGATCCGAGGGTGTGTGTTGCTGCTGAAGTCTTAAAGCAAAAAAATTTATAATTATTTAATTTATATTCAAATCAACTCAAACTAGATCCAAATTTTGAGATTTAATGAAAGAAATGCGTACAAAATTCTGAGATTCTTTTGTGAAAGCATTTAATTTCAGATTTTAATCTAATCTGAAAATTAAGAACAAGACTATTAAATACAAGGACATTAAAAAAAATCTATTTGACGTCTAATGTGTTTAAAATACTCGTAATTTAGATTTTCCTCTAAATAATTTGAAAGTGTATGAAAGAAAGACGTTGTAAGAATTAAATTCAGGTAATATTTGACATGAAATCAATATTTTGATGCTTTATAAATGCTTATAACTAAAAAATATTTAATTATAGCTAATTTGATTGTATTTGTAAATTCAAAGTTACAATTATTTAATTTAAAATTTATTACAAAGGCTCTATTTATAGCATTGCCATAAATATTATTTAAAATCAAACTCATCACAAATCCCATCATTTAATTAAAAGTTTTAAATAGAATAAAAATTTGATTTAGTACAATATTTTTCTCAAAGTCCAATCAGAATGCATGGTATTAGCATTAAATTTAAGGAAAACGATGGTGGAGTAGAAAACGATTCTCAATGCGAAAGCCAATTCATTTATGGCCTCTTCGATATCGCCGATAAAAATCAACAAATGATGTATTTGAAGGCATGCGATGCCACCCAATCAGGCGCAAGACTTGTAACACCATATCTTCCAATGAAAAATAGAAAACATGCAGTTATTATGATGGAATACCTAATGGATGGCGAAGGAATCACTTCTTTATCTATTATCAAACAAGACAGCGATAATTCAGTTGTTTGGAAAAATCAAAATAAATCCAACGATTGGCAAAAGGCTAAAGTTTGTATCGAAACTGCAAGTGATCCACGATTTTTCATTGAAGCCAATTGTCAACCCGGATGTGATGGAACGGTTGCCGTTTCAAAAATTAAGCTTCAATACTGTAATTGTGTTATTTGTGAAACTAATAATTGAGATCACGAACAGTGGCATAACTAGAATTTTTGATTAGGGGGCTATACTCAGGAAAAATTTAAGATATGACAATTTTTTAAAATTGCTATAGACCTGCACTTAATATAGACCTACACTTAAATTCGAAAAAAACTTTGGGGATATAGCTGGTTACGCCAGTGATCACGAATAAAATGAGTTTTTTTTTGCTTATCTTAAGCTTTTATTCAGACTTAAAAGTTAATGTTTTAATGCTATAAATTAATAAAATAAATTAATTAAAAGGTTAAAGGTTTACTAACTTTTATCTGCTATAAACCCTCACTTATTCAAATCAATTCAAATATTTATTGATATATATTGCACATACATTTTTTGAGACTTGAATAACTTGAGCCCCGGTTGTCCTAAACAGGTCCTAAAGAGGTTAAATTAGTGCCATTAGACTGAAGATAGCCTGAAGGGCTGTCATCTGGAGCTTTTACTTGCATAACAATGAAACAATTATTAAACGCAATAATTGTGATCCCAAGTTGAGATTCTCAACCCGTAAAGTTTATTTAATTTTATAAAGCCAATAGTGAAAGAACTCGAGTTTCAACAATAAACCAGTCATACTATACTATAAATTTCAGATTTATCACAACAATAGTTTCATTAATTAATAAAATAATAATTTGAATATTTTGAAGCGCTATACCAACTGCTAAACCATTCAATGCATATCAGCACACAGTATATTGAACACAAAAAAGTAATAAAATTATAAAACTGAAAGTGTCCTGAGTTGTAAAAATGTCGAATGACTCGAATTCTCCTAATTATAGAGAACCTCTTCCTCAATGGGGTTCAGAGACTGGAGTTCAATACAAAAAGAATGTGAGACAAGTTTTGCTCAATGAACTCAGTAATTATCGGAGAATAACTCACAACGGATTTAACTTTTATTTGGCAATCATTGACACAAAACACCCAAAGTTTGTTCGACACACAAATAGAGGTTTTGAGAGATGGAGAATGAGGTTTAATGTGTTTGCGAGCGGTTTCTTTGCTGAATGGCATCCGAATACAGTCTTACATCACGGAGAGCTTCATGTTTACTATGATTTGATGCCTAATAGACCGAAGCCCTGGTGTTTAGACTTCACTTTCTATTATGACAATCGAGAAATTGAATCAGAGATTATGTCCCATCGATACAAACTCATGGACCAGGCCTTCAAAGACTCATTGACTGGAAGGGATCAACTCATGAAATATCTGTTATTTTTGCCGATTCATCCAAACGAGTTCTTGTCTCAGAACAATTGCTTGGATCAGTTCATTGAACGTCAGAATCAAATGCTTTCAAGTCTTGAATCTATCAGAAAAGGTAATGATTTTCAGCAAAATCATGTCCGCCAACAAAGTCGTGATAGGAATAAAAAAGAAAACTATCAAAACAAAGAGTCGCCAAAGTCTGCAACTGATGAATGGCATATTTCGAAAAATAGAAGCAAATAACAGATAGAAATTAACAGACTTTAAATAATAAGCCAATCATTTGTTTCAAAAATTTTACTATTTTTCTAAGCAATTAAATCAAATGTGAGCTGAAAATTTGATGAATATTTAATTTTATTAATTAATTTTCTAAATAAATTGCTTCACTATTCATATAACTTTCTGAACCGATAAAAGAAACCCACAAAAACTTTCTCAAGAAAATAGAGGAAAGCTATTCATTAAAAACCGAGTTATGGCAACTTTTGAACAGCAATAGTTAGTATGGAATTTTGAGGCGAAAATTATTTTTTAAAAATTTTTTGGAGGGAAAATTGATTTAGGGCAAATAATTGTCTTAGAAAGCCAATGAGTTTTGCTTGTGCTTGAATTTGTGGATCTTCCGAAGCTAAACCCCCCCCCCCCCCTAAAGTGTCGGACCTTGGCAAAGTCTGGTATTTGATCCTCAAGGGAGAACAACCTTAGTATTGATTGAGTTAACCATAATAAAAGTTTGAAAGTTTATTACAAAAGTTATGTATTTTTGTTTAAATAAAAACCTCTCTTTCATAAAAAAAACATTTTAATATGTAATACACTTAACTCTCACCTGAGTGTGCTCTGGCTCGCCCCGAGCGCTAAACGCTCGAGCGTTGAACACCATTAATAGAGTTTGGCAGTTCTAGTAAAGCATGAATTAAACAATTTGCCAATGAATATGATCTCAAGGATTTTTGTTTGCATAATCATTGATTTGACATAAGTTGCCATAGTTTCTCATTAACTAATGATACCTGTGTTTAACTGCCATTTTTGTAAATATTATTTGCAGAACTATTTGTGTAATTATGCCTTTACTACAGATTTATACAACTATTGCAAAGAGTAAAATACCACAAAATTTTGCTTTAAAAACTGCTAATCTGTTGACACAGCTCTTGAACAAACCTCTGAAAGCGATTGTAGTCAATGTAAATGGGGATCAAAATATTTTTTCAGGTACTGTAAAACTTTAATGTTTTTAAGTTAATTTCAAATTATATGAAAATTTGTAGATTAAAAGTTTTGAATTATTAACTTTTAAGTAAATTGTTTTCTAAATATCAATAATAGGAAGTGATCCCGAAGGAAAAGAAGAAAAAGCTTTTGTAACTCTTCGAAATGTTTGTAAATTCAATATCGACCAAAACAGGAAGACTACTGACCTATTAACCAAACATATAAATCAAGAATTGGGAATCAGTGATATAGAACTCAAAATATTTTTTACTGATTTAGACGCATATTCTGTTGGACTTAAAGGCAAATTACGCGCAGACATCAAAGATTAATTTAATTTTTTCCTTTTATTTTAATTAATTGTATAAAATTTTTTGAAATTAACATAAGGTTTAATTTTGATAAATCTCAATATTTTTGAGACAGAGGTTTTTCACGTGAGACTTATACCAGTATTTAAAATATTAAGATATAGTGTTTTTTAATTTTGATTATAATTAATTTTTCAACTATTCTTTAAGTGTTTCAAAATATTAAAATCAGAATAAATGCGATTAACTGTTTATTTCCAGAAAACATTCAAAGTTGTCCATACGGTCCAAACAATAATGAAATCTGATTATTAATATTTAACTAAAGTTAAATTTAAATTCCATATATAGGGTATAATTTCTATTATTTTTGCTTGCAACTTTTTCTAAGTCATGGCGTGGGAACTCTTCAAATGACATTTTTGTATTGACACTTTAGCATTATTAAAAAAATTGTTACAATAAATACAAATACAGAAATACAATACCATTAATCAACTCAAGGCTTGATTCAAAACTAGATTCAAGGATTACATAAAATATTGACTGATAAAAAAATCGCTGTTGTATACAAATTCATAAAATAAGATTATTTTTGTTTATATATAATCCTGGTTTATATCATTTTGAAATATAACAAATAAACAATAATTACAAGTTATTCACAAATTTAATAAAACTTTTATAAAACGATTTAAACTGATACCAAGGAAATGGAGTCAAACAAATTTAAAGTAAGTCATAATAATATAAAAAAATTTGCTAAATTTTTGAAAGTAATACAAGAGATAATTTCTATTCAGATTTGGTTTAAGCAAAATTTTTTCCCAGTTTTGATAATAATAAGTGCAATTCTGGGGCTGGGATTCGGTTTCCTCATCAAATCTATATGGCAAATAAGTCCTACTATGTTAACATATATCGGACTTCCAGGAAAATTAGTTATACGAGCTTTTATGATGATATTAGTGCCACTTATTGTCGCCTCACTGGCTAACAGTATGTCTAATTTGATAAAGACCCTGATTACTAGTGTTTATATTAATTTTTTGATATATTGAATAAAAAACTTAAGCAATATTTTTTAAACTTTAAAATAAGAGCTAATAACTACTTTGTATTTGATAGGCATCGCTTCTACAAAGTCAGGAGAGAATAAACGCTTAATTGTGCTGACATTTGTATTATTTATCGCATTTTCAACATATGCCCCATTATTGGGTTCATTATTAGTTTGTCTAATAAAACCTGGCAGTAGTACACAAGTTAGAAACGAATCTTTTGCCGCTTCTGATAGCTTTTTTTTTGAACCACGACGTGTGATGACGAGCCGAGAAGACGCCATTCATGATGTTTTCATGTGAGAAACCGTGTAAACTAGTGTTGATTTAGTTCCAAATTTTTAATTCCATTTTTAATTCCGTTCCCGTTCCAGAACTTTTTCTAATTCCGTCTCCGTTCTCGTTTCCGTTCTTGGAACTGATTCAACACTAGTGTAAACTCTCTGATCATTTATAACATAAATTTTATATCAAAGGAATCTCATTCCAAATAATATAATTTCTGCCACATTTATGCAACACTACACAGCTTTAGTCCCAATCGAGGCAAATAATATTAGCGCTGGTTATAAAAAAGTTAGCGAAAAGTTATTTCAAACCAATTATTTAGGAATTTGTGTATTTTCGCTGATTCTCGGATTTGCTATATTGAGATTGGACTCAAAAGCAGAAAATATTAAGAAATTATTAGAAGAAACGAATGTGATTGTTATGGAAATAGTGAAGGCTCTAATCAAGTAAAATAATGTTACGATTGGTTGAGAGTTTGATAAGCTTTGCTTTATTTGATTTTAGAGTTATGCCAATAGGAATGTTCAGTTGGATGTGTGTCGAAGCAATTAAAATGAAATCTCCCGAAACTGTCCTAACACAGCTCATATGGTTTTTTGGGACTGCATTTCTCGCATTTTTCATACATTTATTTATAATACTTTCAGGCATTTATTTTTTGGTAGTACGCAAAAATCCATTCACATTTTATGTAAGCATTTTGCCCGCTATTGTGATAGCGTTTGGTTCTGCCTCGAGGTCTGTCTCAATCACTTTGTCAATCATTTTTTCTCAATAGTAATCAAATCATTTTTATTTATCAGCGCATTTACACTTCCGATGACTATAAAATGTATGGAAGAAAATAATAAACTACCAGAGAGTGTGTCTCGATTTGTACTTCCATTGGGAATGACTGTACATATGAATGGGTTTGCAATGTATTACCCAATGGTCACTCTTTTTGTTGCACAAATGCATGGCATAGACATTGCTGTACAACACATCATCATATTATGGTATATTAAAAGTCATATAAAATTGATTCAAATATTTTATAACAATTTAAATAAACTTATTCTAACAGTTTGTTCGCACTTATTATGTCTGTTGCCGTTCCTGCAGTTCCATCAGGTGGTGGAGCTATTGTCACATTTATGGCATTTTCGGCTGTCATTGGTATTGACAATCCACTTGATGTTCTCGCATATACCATGACTATGGATTGGCTGATGTAAACTCTGAAAATGTCTTCAAATTAATGATTAGTTATTTATTAATCTCTTTATTAGAGGAAGACTAAGAACCACTACTAATGTAATTGGAGATTGTTTTGTGGCCGCAATTGTTCACAAATTGTGTGCTAAAAGTTTGGATAAAACTGAAGCATTGCAAATGAATCTGATGGATGGCAATCAAGCAGAAGTGCCTTTTGAATAGGCTGTCAATTGGCGTTCTCTGCTTCATAACTATCATTCATATCCATTGAAATTGCAATCACAATCATCTAATTATAAATTTAATTTGTTTTGCTCGTTTGGGAATATGCTGTAAACTTACGTTTTTATACCGATTTTATATTACAAGTACAATGTTATTAATATTAATAGTTTACTCTTTTTTTAATAATTAAATGCATAACTTATTATGTTATGAACTCAGCATTTGAGAAAATTATATGAATCAGCGAATTCATAATGCCATTCGTCTAAACTTGAAATCTTAATCTACTGTAACTATTATTAGAAATCTGGAAAATTTTGCAATCATAGAAAAATACAGAAAATGAATTGTCATAATTTAATGTCATAGTCTATGACATTACCACTCTATGATTCATACAATCGCTACTTAGTACAGATCTTACTACAAATTGAAATAAATTTTTATAACGTCGTTAATCGGCTTATAAAAACATGATAGTTCAAAATAAAATTTTTCATATCAAAAATGCTTTGGATTTTATAAATAAATTAAACCTAAAATCTTTCTTTTGTGTTAATTAAATTTAAATTCAACTAAAATGAGTATCAAGTGCTTGAAAGTAAGTCTTGTAAGTAAAAATGGAATATTACTTATTATAAATGCATAAAAATTGATAACGTGTTACATACTAAAAATGAAAAATACATATTTTTTTATAGAAATGGGTTAAAAAGGAAGCATTTTTGATTTTGATAATAGTAAGCGCAATATTAGGACTGGCAGCAGGGTTTATAATAAAATCTATTTGGCAAATAAGTCCTACTATGATAGCTTATATCGGACTTCCAGGAAAATTAGTTATTCGAGCTTTTATGATGATATTAGTGCCACTTATTGTCGCATCACTTACTACAAGTTGTTATTTAATTTCTTTATATTTAATAAATTTTATGTTTTAGAATTTATCATATATTCTGGTGTCATAGGTGTCACATCGGCTAAACTCGAACACAATAAGACATTAATCTTAAGCACACTTTTGTTCTTTGTCGCCACCTCCACCTATTCATCAGTTTTTGGTACAGTGTTAATGTTCATAATAAAGCCAGGAGTCAGACAATTATTTGATAATAGCAGTTATGTTGAGAATGTTTCTATTAGTAATGGATCAAATAGTATGGATCAAATGGATCTAATCAACTTCCATCAAGGGGACGCTCTTTATGACCTATTCATGTAAGAAAACTTATTATTTATTTACAATGTCTTCAACTTCTTAACATCCCAATCATAAATGGATCCAATCTTTGACTACCACTTATTTTTCATTTAAACAGAAATATGATTCCTGACAATATAGTTTCTGCAACATTTATGCTTCAATACACTGTATCCATACCAATAGATGACACAAATTTAACATACGGTTACACAAAAGTTAGCGAAAGTTCTTATCGCACTAATTATTTGGGTTTATGTGTGTTTTCTCTTATACTTGGATTTGCAATTCAATCACTTGACTCAGAAGCGAAAATTGTCAAAAAGACATTTAAAGAAATAAATTCGATTATAATGACAATAGTAATGGTTCTAATTAAGTAAATATTCTATAAATTATTTTCACTCATTTTATTTAGAGATAAAGTTTTTTTTGGCATTAGACTTATGCCAATAGGAATGTTCAGTTGGTTGTGTGTGGAAGCTATTAAAATGGAATCACCAAAAGCTGTGTTAACACAACTCGTGTGGTTTTTGATCACTGTATTCATAGCATTTTCTGTTCAGCTATTCTTTCTATATCCAGGAGTTTATTTTTTGGTTCTGCGCAAAAATCCTTTCAAATTTTACTTTAATATACTGCATGCTATTGTCATAGGATTTGGATCTTCCTCAAGGTCTGCCTATTCTGTTCTCTCTGTCTGTTTGCCTTACAAATTATTTTCTGAGACTTTAAAACATAAAAATATATTAACAGTGCATTCACTCTTCCGATGACAATCAAATGCATGGAAGAAAATAACAAATTAAATCATAGGATATCTCGAATTGTGCTCCCATTGGGAATGACATTACATATGAATGGCTTTGCAATGTATTACCCAATGGTCACACTTTTTGTAGCACAAATGCTTGGCTCGGATATAACATTACTACAAATCATTTCTCTCTGGTATTAAATTTTGTGCGAAATTCTTATAAAAATTAATAATAGTTTCTTTTGAAAGTTTATTCTCAGTAATGATGTCAATGGCAATGCCTGGTATACCATCTGGAGGTTCATCTATTATCACATTTATAGCCCACTGTACTGTCATCGGTATCAGTAATCCTCTTGGCGTTCTGGCCTATATCATGACTTTTGATTGGTTCATGTGAGACAAATTAATTTAATTTTAACAAATTTGTTTACATTCTAAACATTGATTATTATTTTAGGGAAAGAATAAGAACTATTACTAATATCATCGGAACATGTTTTGTAGCAGCGATTCTGCAGAAAATATTCTCCGATCAGAATAATCAAATAGAAGGGTTCGAAATGGTGCCAATCAGGGTCTATTAAATTATGTCAGACCTTGTTGTAAATTCATAATTCAGGATTATTCTTTTGGTAGTAGTTTATCATCTAATGTTAAAAATTTGAATATCTCTTCAATTAAAATAATAAACAGCTTAGGAATTGAAACATTAGCTCAATTCTGAACTGCTCTTCTCAATCCAAAAACTGGAGAGTGATTTTCCTGGTAATGTCCTTTCGATAATGTATTTGTGAATTACTTTATCATTTTTAAAGCTTTATCATCTCATTTGTGAATAAGAATTAAACCATTAATACTAGTAATGTATAATGAATTACATTTCATAATAAATTGATAATCAAGTTTGCATCAAATTTACTCTTTATATGTTTCCAACAACTCTTTATATGATATAATTGACGAAACTATGTTAGTATAACAATTATTTTCATATGCTATTCAAATTCAACGCTTAAAATAGATTCAATTCAAGGACTATTTAACTTCTTATTCAAGTTAATTATTAGAATTAAAATGACAGTCAGGATAGATAAGAATTGTTCAATGGATATGAATGAGTCTGTGTTTAATATGGAAAGTTTGTTTATAAACTTTAGCATAACTTTTGAAAATAAATATTATCTAAAAAATATTGAAAAAAGTTTTGTTTATAAATTATCGCTAAAAAATTTATGCGATTCTAGACTTAAGTGCGATAAATAAAATATAATTAAAATAAATTAAAATGTATTGGAATAAATTGAAAGTAAGTTTCAGAACTTTTTGATAATTTCATTAATACTTTTTTATTACTTAAAATTAATAAAAGAATTGGTGTAAAGAAAATCTCTACTCTTTATTGATAATTATAAGCGCAATATTGGGTCTAATATTTGGGTT
>JAUJYT010001768.1:0-10544 GCA_033996565.1 Nanhermannia nana
ACACCTCTGTATCGTAGTCTCCATTCAAGAAGTTATAATGTGTTTTAATAGCATTTCTTATGTGTAATTGAAATAAAATAGTTTTGTTTGAATTCAACTGAGCTTTAATTGAGTGAAATCTTAATTCAATTCTGTAATAATTTAAATAAACGTCGATTTTGTCGAAAACAAGATATAAGTTAATAATGACTTCAATAAAGGTCTAAATTACAAGCTATTAAACTCAACGTTAAGGAAACTCTACTTCAAGTCATTTCAACGTTAAGTCATGTCGACCTTTAACGCCCCCTTCAGTCTCAGGCCTGGCTCGAGGTTCGGGGTTTTAGCGGCTACTTCGGGACTCGCCTAAGACAATATTATATTTCTCCGCTTGAACCAAAACCTTTAGTGCCACGTTCTGTATCCTCCAAACTTTTAACTACTTCGCTATTAGAATAGACTATCTTTTCGATAATTAATTGAGCAATCTTCATTTTCTTTTCAACATTAAAGGCTTTTTGACCATTATTTATCATTATGATTTTAACAATGCCTCTGTAATCCCTATCTACCACTCCACCTATAATTATATATATATATATAAATATTTATAATTATTTCTCATTAGAAATAAATGTTTTACCTCCAATGTCAATACAATTATTAATCGATAGTCCAGATCTTGGAGCTATTCTTCCATACGTCCCTTCTGGCAATTCCATTATTATTCCAGTGCTAACTAACTTTCTTTCTTTAGCTTTAATAATTATTTTTTCGCAGGAATATAAATCCAAACCAGCGGAATATTTTGTATTCCGTTTTGGTACAATAGCTCCACGTTTAGCTTTTATAATTTTTAATTGTTTCATTATCTGTTAATAAATAAAAAACAAACATTTAATTATAATATTTTATTTTATTAATTATTACAGAAATTATTACAAATATTTTATGTTACTGAAACAATATTTATTTAAAATATCTTAGTATTTTTCATTTCTTTTATAAAATAGTCAGCTATAAATTTTGCTTTAGCACCAGCACATAAGGGAGATTTTCCATTTTTTAAATCATCATGAAGTTTACATATGCTATAAGGATTGTATGTATTCTCCAATAATGAAATCAAATCATCATTTGAAGGTAATTTTTTATCGAAATATTTACTCATTTCTTCTAAATTTGCTGTTAAATATTGAAATCCTGCAGAATGACACAATGTCATTATATTCATATCTCTACAAATACCAATATATTTTCCACAATCTGTATCTTCAGCTGATAGATATAAAGATTTTATAACACTTTTTATTTCATTTTGCATTAAACAAAAATCAGTTTGTCTGTGAGGATTTATACCATGAAGTTGTGTTGAAAGATATCTAATACTTGCTTTCTCTTTTGAGGAAAGTTTATTAAAATTTATTTTACATGAAAAAGGAATTACACCAAAATTATTTCTTGTCCAAAACCCAATTTCTCTACATACAAAATTATCATCGATAGTATATCCATGCACACACAAAATCAGTCTGATATCTTTAAATGAAAGTGATGTAGCATTTAACATAGCCATAGTAATAAAAACATTTTGGTTTAGTGTATATATATATATTTATCTAAAAATCACGTGGTCTTTTAATGAACGAATAGAATTTCAATAACAAATTTATCAGATTATATAAAAAGAAATTAACTAAACAAGTTTAAACTAGTAAAATCTGGTTTTATAAGTAATTTGAAATTTTTAGTTTATATTTATGGATTTAAGTGTAAATCAAGATTTATCAAACGTCTTCGGTTGGAATATCATTGATAGAAAAGGAAATTTTTATTTAGACAATTGGCAATTTAATACTTTTTCTGATGCATGGAACAATTTGTGGAAAGAAATATTATCTAAATTTAATATTATTTTCAACTCTAATCCTAATATTAAGCTATTAGGTTTTATTTACGATTCATCAAATATGACTAAAATTTCAGACTCGGACTTAGAAATGTGTTCGAGAAATAGTTTATTTTTATATCGATGGAAATTGTGTGGTGAAAAATCTCACCTCTCAACCGAGTGTAGTTTAAAATTTAAAGATATTGTTTCCTGTTATAATTCAATGATTGATTTTTTAAACAACGCTATTAAAAGAGGATCATTTTTTCAAATGGAAATTACATTGGAATATCAAAGATTGATTACAAAAATTTCAACAAAAATAAAACTTCAAAGACAACAATTATTTGGAATTAAAGAAAATGAAAATTAAGAAATTTTTACAATTAATGATTTGCAAAATTTTATTGATTTAAATAATTATGATACATAACTTTCCATATAAAGTATTAAAAATATTATAGAATGAACTTTTTAACAATTTCTAAATCATTTGTTATATTTCTAAATTCAGCGATGTATTTTACTAAATCATTATATAAATTCTTAATTTCAAATAAATTTTGAAAAAATTTATCCTTTGAATTTGTTTCATTTAAACTTGAAGTGATTTTATCATTGATTTTGTCAAAATATCCTTTATATTCTCTGATTAAATATAAACTTTTAGAGTATAAAGAAGAAGAATTCTCATATAAATTCATAATAAATGATTTCATCAAACTTGAATCATTCCTAATGATATCCAATATTTTAGTTTGATTTTCGAAATTCACTGAATTTTTAGAATTATTATAAATTATACAATCAATATCTAGGATTCTTTCGTGATTTCCATGAGATAAAAGAAATATCATAAATAAATTTAATATACATGATGAACACAATATATAAAAATAATACTTGTTATCAACTTTCATTATTGCTTGAGAATTCAATATAAGATGTTGTTTAATCAATAAACTAAACTTAAATGAATATACAAAACAAATTGTCACACATTTTAATATTTTGGTCAAATTAAGTTACTCTAAATTATTAATTTCGAAATGGAGACAGTCGACGCAACATTTTCAACCCCTAGTAAATGGCTTATTTGTGGACCAAGTGGTTCAGGAAAATCATTATTTTTGTTGAAGTTATTGAAATATCAAAAAGATTTATTTAATTGTAAATTTGAGAAAATAGTTTATTTTTATGGTCTAACTGAACCTGACATAAATATTGCTACGTTGGATAATATAGAAAAAGTTCCGGGCTCAAGTATTAGCGAAGATTTTTTAAATGATTTTGATCCGAGACTAAAAAATGCTATAATATTAGATGATTTGATGAATGAAATAGGAAATCAAACACTTATTGCAAATTTGTTTACAAAAGTATCAAGGCATAGGAATATAACAGTATTTCTTATATTACAAAATTTATTTCCCAAGGGCAAATATTATACTGATATTTCCAGAAATGCTAATTATATAGTATTGATGAAAAATCCATTAGGATTGTCACAAATAAAACTTTTAGATCAAAGAATTTTTGGAAAGAATTCTGAATTTTTACAACAAGTTTATAAAAGTGTTACGCGAGACGACCCCTATAGTTATATACTTTTAGACTTTAATCAAATCACACCTGATAATTTAAGAGTTAGATCAAATATATTTCCAGATGATAACTTTAATATTGTTTACATTCCGAAAGTTAAATTATGAGTGAGCTTTTGGTTAAATGTGAAAAAGAATTGAGAAATTTTTCAAAATTGAGTAAGACAGAACAAGTTCGAACTATCAAAAATTGTAAAAAATGCTTAATTAAAGCGATATCAGAAATTGTCAGAAATTGTTTACTTGGAAATATACCACTTGAAGACTGTGAAAAAGATCAATTAAAACCATATAAAAAATTATTAAAAGTAATAGGACGTAAATATATTAGTTTGGAAAGTAAAAGAAAACCCATTCAACGGGGATCTGGAATCATAAGTTTTCTAATTCCTATTGCTCTTGCAAGTGCTAAGTTGTTTTTAGATAAAATTAAATTAAAAAATTCAAAATAAAATGTCTACTTTTAAAAAAATGTATCTATTGAGTGAAGATAAATTAAAAACAAATGTTTCAAATAAAAACGAAAATCCGTATAATTTATTTATGTCTCCTTATTTGAAATCTGTAAGTGAATTGGATTCAGATATGAAACAAATAATTGAGAGTGATATTGATGTTAACGAGAAAGTTAAACTTTATACAAATGCACTTCAAAGATATCTTTTGCATAGATACAAATATCTTGAACCAAAAGACGATGATAGAGAACTTGCAGATATTTTATCGACAACAATTATTAAACCTATAAAAAGATCGAAAATTAAGAAAAAATATATAAAATCTAAAAAAAGAATGAAAATAAAATTATCACCAAAATCCTCTGAAATTGTAACACCTTTAGCCACACCAATTGCATCAACATCTAAGACATTAACTAAAAAAACAACAATTAAAAAACAAGAAGCTCCTATATCAGAAGAACAAAATTTAATACATTTGACTTCACCAAAAAAGATTAAAAGATTAGCAAATATAAAAGCAAAATCTAGAATTAAAACTATAGCTCAAGATGAAGAGAGCTCCCCAAAATGGGATAAACTTTAATAATATCCTTAATTCAATTTATTATGATATTCATAATCAAAATTCTTTTAGTAGTATAAATAAATTATTTAAAGCAGCTCAAAGTATAAATAAAAATATTGACAAAAAATTTGTTCGAAACTGGTTATTAAAGCAAAATGTCTACACAACTCATCGAAATATTATTAGAAAATTCAACAGAAATCATATAATAATTAATAAAATTGATTATCAATGGCAGCTGGATTTAATTGAGTTATCTAATATATCACGATATAATGATAAATATACTTATATTTTAGTTTGTATTGATGTCTTGTCAAAATTTTTATGGGTTAAACCTTTATTCAATAAAAACTCTAAAACAATTGTTACAGCATTTAGTTCTATATTAGATGAATCAAAGAGAAAACCTTCCACAATTTTTTGTGATCCAGGCCGTAAGTTATATTAAAGAAATATATTTCATATCAAATAACTTTTATTTAATATTTTAGGTGAATTTGATAATAAAAATTTTAAAGTTCTTTGTAAATCACTAAATATCACACTTATATTTTCGAGAAATACTGAAACAAAAGCACCTATTGTTGAACGTGTTATTAGAACGATAAAAGAAAAAATATTTAAATATTTGAGTTTTAAGAAAACTTTGCGTTATATAGATATATTACATTATGTGGTAAATAATTATAATAATACTGTGCATTCAAGAACAAAATTTGCACCAATCGATATCAATAAATCTAATGAAAAAATTGTCTTTAATAATTTATATAAGAATTTGTTTGACAAACCAAAGCAAAAGAAATTTTTATTGGATGATTTAGTTAGGATTGCGAAATTAAAAAAATATTTTGAAAAGGGTTATACAAATAATTGGACTAACGAATTGTTTAAAATATCAAAAATTATTCATTCATTATCAAATCCAAAATATCAAATAGCCGACTTAAAAGGAAAGAAAATTCTTGGTACATTTTATGAAAAGGAATTACAAAAAGTTCAAGAATGAGTTTTTATTATAATAAAAATGAAATAATTGTTTTGCCATCTGATGGGAGCAGTGAATATTATCCAAATAATACAATATCTAAATACACAATAAAATTGCCTGAAGAACAAAATTTTTCTGATAATTACGAAGTTGCATTATTGGAATTCATTTATCCAAATAGTGTTCGAAACATAACCGACCAATCATTTTTCCAATTGAGAGCAAAAGGTTATAATAAAGATTTTCCAATTTTTAAGCATACACTCGATTCAGGGTTATATAATGAAAAACAATTATTAGATCATATATCAAATAAAGTAGAAAATTTAGATATAACAAAAATTAAATCTTATTGTGAAGTAAAACTTAAAGAACTATTTTCGAGTAAAAATATAATTATAACTAAAATAGAATTTCCGACTATTACAAAGGATTCAATAACTGGCAAAGTTAATATAAATTGCGGACAAATATCATTTTCAAAAGATAATGTTTCTAACAAATTGGAAATTCATTTTGCTTTTGATGACGCATTATTTAAAATATTAGGCTATACAGGAAAAAATTTATCATGTGATAAAATGAAAACAGCATCAAATATTATAGATATTTTAGGACAGGTTCACATTATATACATTTACAGTGATGTTGTATCGCCTATTATTGTTGGAAATAAACGAGTCAATTTACTGCAAATGTTTACTTTAGATCATCCAAATAAAACCAGTTTAGAAATAGGATCTTTAAATCGAATTACATTTCAGAGCCCAATGTATGTTCCACTTTCACGGAAAACATTTGATACTATTTCAATTGAAGTAAGGGATGATTTCGGGGATTTGATTCAATTTGAAACTGGAAAGTGTTTAGCAACATTACATTTCAGAGAAAAAATGAAATGAATTCTCATTTTCATATTACATTAACCAATAAAGATACAACATCAAAATTGCTTTATCCTAGAAATAATAGTTTATTATTTTATACAAAATTATGCAAAGAATTAAAATTTGAAAATAATTATGAAGTTGGTGTTTCAAGTATCTTGTTAAATCAAAGTTGGTCGACTGTTAAAACAACATTTATAACTTTTGGAGTTTATCAAAATAATATATTAATACCACAATTTTTAAAAAGTGAAATATTTTATTCTAATTATTATAACAATATTGAAGATATATTGAAAGATTTAAACAATTATTGTCAAAAGTATTTTGATTCAATCATAAAAACAATACAATCAATTCCAAATGTAAATATTAATTATGATATAAATAAAACATATTCTATAAATTTTAATACAAGTGTATTGTCAAATAATGTTACTGCAAAATCTGGTGTAATTAATTATAATATAAATGGAAGAGTTTACGAATATATTTTATCTTTAAAATTATCAAATTATTTATTTAAAAAGATATTTGGAGATATTAAATTTCAAGAAATAAAATTAAAAGAGTATATTACAGGCAATAAAATTGGAAATATTAATCAATTTGTTCTCATTGTTGAGACTGATATCGTTGACTTCAGTTTATTTGGTTCTGATAATAAACAAAGTATTTCTTTGTTTGAACAAAATTTTGAAACTCAAGATAAAGTTTATCAACTTATTTTTAATAATATATCATATATACCAATCTCAAGAAATAAAATAAATTCTATTAAAATAAAATTATCAGCTATTGATGGTGAATTAAGTGAAATAAAAGAAGGACTTTTCATTATAAATCTTCATTTTAGAAAATGTTAAACTCGAAATTAATGACAAAAGATGACTATGAAAATTACTATACAAACCAAATTGGTAGAGGTTTAAATTATTATCATGGAGAACGTTTCCAAAGAGGATATGGATTCTTTGGAAGATTTTTATCAAGATATGCAATTCCAGTTTTAAAATTTTTAGGAAAAGAGGCCTTTAAAACAGGTGTAGATGTAATCAAAGATGTTTCTCAGGGGACAGCAGTAAAAAAATCAGTTAAAAATCGATTGAAAGAAAGAGGAAAATCATTAATAGACAAAGTATTTGATGAATCAACATCTCAAAAAGGAAGTGGAATTAAAAGGAAGAGTAATACGTTAAGTATTTTCAAAAACAAACGTTTTAAAACAGTTATGCGAAGTAGAAAGAGGACTGTGGCAAAACGTTTAAAAAAACGTAAAAATCAATTCAGAAAAGCTAATCATTCATTTAAGAAAAAACCTTTAAAGAAGAAACAACATAAGAGATATCGAAAAAAGGAATCTTCAACTGAATCAGCATTAAATTATCTTGATTAATAATGGAAGAAGTTATGAAAAATGAAATTGATTTATTTAAAGGAATTCCATTACAAAATTCTATTGAAAGCTCACAAGTAATAGAATATCGGTAATTAAAAAAATATGCTGAATTATAATCTAAATACTTAATAAATTTATATTTTAGTCCTATAGCTACAATTAGTGATCAATCTCCACTTGAGTTTACAGTAACTTCTCAGTCAGATGAATACTTAGACCCAAGAGACACCTATTTATGGTTAAAATTAAAAATTGTTAAACAGGATGGAACAGATTATGCTTCTGGTGATGCGGACAAGTATTCGCCAATTGATTATCTTTTAAATACAATGTTTTCACAAGTGGATGTAACTCTTGGAGACACAAGAATATCTGAAAGTAACAACAATCATGCTTGGAAAAGCTTCTTAGAAGCGAAGTTTTGTATAGCAAATACTGCAAAATTTCATTATTTAAAAGCAGCGGGCTATTTTCGTGATGATGAAGCAACTCCTGATACACCAAATAAACTTCGATATAAAATGTGTGCTTTAAGTAAAGAATTTAGTTTAATGGGCAGGATACATAGTGACATATTCTTTCAAAATAAATTAATTCTTAATGGTGTTCCACTAAAACTTAAATTTATAAGAAACTCTGATGCGTTTTGTTTAATGGCTACTGCTTTAACTCCAAAGCTTGTCTTAAAAGATGCAGTTTTATTCTGTAGAAAAGTTAGATTAAATCCATCTATTTTAGCAGTTCATGCAAAGCTATTAAATGAAACAAATGCAATATACCCTTTAATTAGGACTGAAGTTAAATCAGTTTCAATAACTGCAAATCAGAATATACATGTAATTGATAATGTGTTTTTAGGCAAGCTCCCACGAAAGATTATATTTGGTATTATTGATAATGATGCAGATTTAGGTTCTTATACAAAATCTCCTTTTAACTTCAAAAACCACTCTATAAATTTTGTGCAAATTTTTATAAATGCTGAACCACATCCATTAAAGCCTTATCAACCAGATTTTGATAATGATATATTTGCTCGAGAGTTTTATAGTTTATATGACAATGTGGATCAAAACCACGGTGGCTTCAATCCACTTGATATAGAGTTCAGTCAATATAAAAATACTCAATGTCTTTTTGCATTCGACTTAACACCTGATAAGTCTAGTGGTTGTGGAAGTGGAAACTATGTTAGTATTACAAAGACTGGTACTCTAAGAATAGAAATTCATTTTAAAACAGCACCTGCTGCACCTTTAAAGCTTAAAATATACTCAGAATTCGACGCTGTTATTGAAATTACAAAAAATAGAGAAATAATTACTGATTTTTTGTAAAATGAATAGTTTAACAATAAGGAATTCAATTGAAAATTTTAATTGGATAAAAGAAAAATTTTGTGGTGTTCTTCCAATAAATAAATTACCAAAAAAAATTAAAATACCGTGTTCTCTAATAATAAATACTCATGAATCAACATTCCCCGGTGAGCATTGGTTTGCAATATATATTAATAATAAAGGATATGGTTTTTATTTTGATTCTTTTGGCAAAAAACCTGATAATAAATATATTTTTGATTTTCTAAACAACAATTGTATTAAATATTATTCAATAAATAAAAGATTACAAAGTTTTATAAGTACAACTTGTGGATACTATTGTATTTTATTTATCGCATTTATGGCTAAAGGTTACAATATCGAAGATTTTTACAATTTATTTTCTAACAATACTTTTTATAATGATATGTTAATAAAATCATTGTATTCAAATATTTTTCTTATGTAAATTATGTAAACAATTATATTTTTATCAAAAAACAAATAAAACTTTCTTTAGTTAAATTTGTTACAAATTATTTATTTTAAAGTTGCCAAATGAATAAGATTTAATCGGATCAATATAATACCTTTTATCGTTTAAAGGACTAAATGCTAACCTAAACTGTTGTATTGTATTAATTTGATGTTCTTTGCTTCTTATACTTCTCATCTTTGCATAAGTAAGATCATTATTGTATAAACAATTTCGATAATTTTCATGATCAAAAAATTTTTTTAACACAAATTTTTGAATGCCTTTTCCTATCAGTTTATTTTCTTTTTCTGTTTTAATTGAGTACATTTTACTCTTAATACCTATAAATTCTTCTATTAAGGTGCCATTCATCTCATCTTTTACAACTCCTATAACTTTTTTATTTAAATTATTCTGCAATCCACTAAAATGGTTTTTAGGATAATCACTTAAATCTAGCATATTTGAATATTCAGCAAAATCATCAAAAATATCATCGGTTTCAATATTCATTAATAATGAATCTGTGTCGCTCATTAGTAAGGAACATCTATCTTTATAAAATTGTTTAAATAAAGAATAATATAACTTATACATATGTAATTTACTCAAATCAAGACAAGTAAATCCAGCGTATATAGGTCTGTCTAGAAATATTTTAGATTTGTTTATTTCTATTATAACTTTATTTTGATCAATTATAGAAAACTTTTTAAATTGTGGTTTTTTAATTAAATTTTTAGCAGTTCTTTGATTTAAAGCTATCTTTATATCTCTATGCAAACGTTTTTGTTCTATAGACTTTCCAAACACAGCATTGTTCATTAACTTAAAAAAATTTTTTTCAGACTCATTTTGAGACATTTGTCTCATTTTTGTGTTTAGTTCAATATAGGGTAATAACCAAGCTTTTTTGATAAAATGATATTCCTCTATGAATTTTACTTATTTCTAACCCCATATT
>JAUJYT010001769.1:0-10537 GCA_033996565.1 Nanhermannia nana
ACATAAAAGGCTTAACTCAGCATTTTATGAACACGGAGTTAAGCCTTATATGCTTTTACACTTTAAAGCAGAGGCTCATCTTCTTAATTCGCATTCATATATAAAACACATACTTTCAATGCAATGATTGGTGTCATAACAAACTGATTACCACATCAAAAACCAATCTTCGAGTTTCCGTCACTAACTGTGTCGATCGAATTCAATATCTGAAAAGATCTTTTTAATACATATTTTGATACATAATTGTGTCTAAAAATTCATACATTTATAGTGTTTCTAATGTCTGGAAACGATTTCTTGATTAAAAATAATTTATATAAATATTTATAAGATTTAAAAGCATTGTTTTTAACAGAAGCTGTCATCAAATTCAATATTATGTGAGAGAACAGAAATCCAGTTAAACATAAAACTGAAGACACGAATCCTGTTATAATCATATCTTCAAATAGTATCTGCTGTAAAAACAATAGATTTATTGGTATTATTGTGTAAATGAGTGCAAAATAATAATTCTTCCAAAATTAGTTCAGTTCTATAGTATTTCTACAAATAATTTCTTAATTTTTTGATTTGTTAATGATTTAGTATTTTTAGATATCATTTCATTAAATGATTGAAATCTTAATCTGCAGTAAAAGCACGAAATATAATAATAGAGGAAACTATACATTAAAACAGAATAAAGATAAATAGCGAACAGCATTGCTATATAGTTAATAATACCAAAGATAACACTTATGAATGTTTTGTAATATATGCATAAAACAGTTGAAAGCGTAACACATAAGGAAGAGTGAGCCCATTACCAGGGGTACCGGATTTTTGCTGAGAGTACGGATGCCAGATTTTGTCAGTTACAAAAGCGGAGAAAATTTTATATCAAAGGGGGGACCAAGGTGTATATTTTTGATTATTTAACATTATTGATAAAAACCAAAGGGGGGACCAAGTGGTGTATTTTTCAAAAATTGCTAGAAAAGCGGAGACTCCGCTCGAAAACGGAGGATCTGGCAACCGTAGCTGTATCGTTAAGAAGCAGCAGTTTATCGTCTTTATACCAAAGCGTTTCATTTTCGATAAGTTGAGGCGGGTTTGAAAGAAAAGTGCAGTAGATATTGACCATATCAGCGCTTTCATTGACAATCAGTCCGTTCTGGGGCTCCATTACAACAATTGGAGGATCTTTCAAATGAAACAAAACAATGGTAACAATGGTGTTGAGAGCTCAAATAAAATAGCCGCAGGCTTAGGCTTACGTTGAATTGTTAGTTGAATCGATTGAGAGATTGCTTGTTTCGTAGCAATATTTATTGCCTGACACTCTATTGTATTGAGATGATCAAAACGCGAGACAACCAGATCTAATTGAGATCGAGTGTTCATCGTCATGCCATCGCTATTCGCTTCTGCTTCACTCTTTACGTTGGTTTCTATAATTTGACTCCTAAAAGACAAAGACCCATAGATCGCATTTGCCATATGAGGGATGCATTAGCTTTACTACTGATGCAATTGTTCTCAAGGATTTACCCATTTTTCCATACAATCTTTGTTTCTGGTTTACTGGAATACGAGATGCATTGAACTGATGCCACATCGCCTTCTCTAATGCTATCACTTGGACCTACAATTTCCAAAGACTGCGCGCCAACTGTCATATTCAGGCAGCAAAAAAGTTTGAATGTTATGCTATTTTTTATTTTTAAGTTTTTATTTTTAAGTTATTGGCAGTAATAAGAGTAATAAGTTATAAAAATCTGAAACAATTGCAAGCTATTACCGTTTACATCAATCAAAACATACGAATCCATTGAATTATTTTTAATGGCCTCGTGATCGACATGACATTCATATTTGGAGTTTAAATCACTTCTCGTTAATTCTTTAGTTAACACAACTGTAGTCACATTGTCAGCAAATGAAGAATTTTTGACTTCAATAATTTGAGTGTTTCCTTCGTTATCGATTGTTCTCCAGCTGACAACAGGCGAAGGTTTACCCCCAATCACAATACAAGCTAATCTCAATAGATCGCCTTCAACTCCTGTAATTTCAGTACCATTTTCAACGTATGCATTCCTGTACTCGATTGAGGCTTTTGACGGTTTAGCTAATAATGTAAAAGTAGTATTTGGACAGTTGTAAATTTGAGAGTTGGCTATTAATCTTAATGAAATGTGTCAAATATACCTATTATTTCTAATTGCACAAATGTAAGTGATGGACACTTTCCGGCAACATATGTTACGTCGCACTGTAAAAACGAGGCCAAAACATGGTTAACTCATTTCTTTCCTATTACTCAACCTAATAATTCATTGCCTTATTGATCATAACAATGTCTAACCTTATATAGTGATTCGTCTCCATTTTTTAATTGATTTATTGTTAATTGTGAGACATTTGTTTGTAATGAAAATCTAGCCCTTCCTACCAATTCTCTTAATGGTTTCTCTACATTGTCAGTAAATATATAGATCCGCGACCACCGGTCATCGCGCTCGAGTTTGGTCCACGTCAGGAAATAGACTTCACCACAATTTTTCTGATCAATATGACAGGGCAGGGAAGCGGACTGTCCGACAATACCTTTAACAATAACTTGTGCATCACCTAAAAATGGCAGTAAAGAGAATGACTGTCAGCTGCAAGAAATGTGCAAAAGTGACAGCTCTTGAGGCAGTGATGGCCACTGCAAGTGAGCAATAGTACTATTATTGTAGTGGAGGCACATATATGTAATATATGACTAATTTTTGCCACCGAATGCGCATTGCAATAAATCTTAGAAGCATTAATGCAAGCTATTAATCGCAGATGCGATGCCTTACTCTCATATAAATGTGAGGCTTAATAGTGATCTATTGGAATAGAAATTTCAACGAAAGCATCAGCTATTTTAGAGGCGTTTGCATTCACTGATACCGCAATTGGGCGACTCTCTCAATAAATATGTTTTGTTGTGGTTTCTCGAAGGTCTGCACACAAAACTGATTCCACAGCTTTTTTTCTTAGTGACTGTTCAACGCATCGATGATCAGAGATAAAGACTTGTGGTTACTATTCATTAGAGAGCATTTCCTTGGAGAGGATCTATGCATCATGAGATGCAACTCAACGTAGGAAAACAATAAACCCCACCACCAAAGGAAATCTTCATAATGCCGGTTATAAACACTTGACCTCTTCAACTAACCTCTCGATCATTTATTGCTTTATGATTTTTCATCAGATACGCCTTCCCATAAACAAAGATGGCATATAAAACAATTGGAAAGCATAACAAGTCGAGTCACGTTCTCTCATATCTTAGTATAATCTGCATTCATGTCTTCGTCAATTGTAGACAAATATTGACGTTGGGCTACGTCTTGCCTCGTGCTTGACTTCGCTTAAACCGAGTTATAATTTATAACTATCTATGAGTTTATATAGACCTCAACGGAACAATAGATCAAGTGAATACACATGACTACTCCTGAGCCTCTATGCATGCCTTTTTCATGTCGAATCGCGGAATTCATGCATATTTAAGTTAACACTTCATCGTTACTATACTGTACTTGAAATGTATAATCAGTTGAGGTTTGTTTCCCCGACATATCCCCTTCTCTAAAATATTAGTATAATTTGATGCTGTGCTGAGTGCACCTGCATTTATAAATTTATTTACGATTGTTAGTCAATGGTTGTTAGCACTGGTTGTTAGTGAGTCTTATTGAGTCTGAATGAGTCTGAGTGAGTCTCCCTCTGGCACTCATAAACATGCACCACAGCTATACACAACAGAAGACGCTTTAATTAACGGAAAACGTGCAATTAGACAATTCTATTGTGCACTCCTATTCAGAAATGCTACTCTGATCTCCTATTGTAACCTAACGTAAAAGCTCGTCAGATTCGGTTTATTGATCTTTTTCCTTCTCTAAGTAGTCCCATAGCAAGCATTAAGTTAGCTTTTTTATCCTGTTGACCCGCTAATTAGCCTTTCTTCCCAACACTATTTTTTTGAAGACATTCTTTTCACTCTTATACTTAACAACGATTTGCTTTCTATCACATCTCTAGTTCAGAGTAATATTTTAGAAAATGAACTCTCAGTGTTTAGTACAGTGTTTTTTGCCTTTAATCGGTTATCAATAATTCATCATTAGAGAAAGCAATAGAAAAACCCTTACATTGTTCTGGATTAATGCCAGAAATAAAGGATGCTTTTATAGCATATTCCTTTAGTGTCATTTTTAACTCACATTTACTCTTACATTAATCTACTTTCACCTAACTTGGGAACATGCAATTTGAGTCAAGTATATGAGTTAATGGCGAATAGGCGAACACACACGCACATGCATTTGAATGCCAAACTTTTTTTACGTGGTAATCATCTATAAGTACGCCTCCGCATTAAACAACATAAGAATGCTCACCTGCTGATTCTTCTGCCTCCAAACTAAAGACCAGTGATTTAGCTGTTGCTATACATACAATTAGAAAAATTTGGCCGAGCATTCACTCCAAAGAATGGGTAACAAAATTGCCAAATGCACAAAAAATTATTACTTAATTACTTGATAACTCAATTATTATAACTAACTATAGAACATATACACCAAACACATGCCAGCACAAAGTCTACCAATGCTCCACATATGATAAACTTTTATAAGTAAGCCTCAGATTGAGTCAGTTTATTAGAAACGAATTCTCTGTTTTACACACATTCACACACTGTTATCGTTGTGTTGAAGCACATAAAATCCGTTCAGTGAATCCACAGAATCTGAAGACCTTATTTCTGTTTCGCGCACATCGTATCCCATATAACATAGAGTATACACACGCACCAACACGTACTACTGTGCATGTGCAGGGCTTTAGTTCGTTTGAATGCTGACTACGAGTGTAAATGATATTCAGCTGAGATTTCGCCTGAAGCCAAATCACAAGTAATCACAAGTTTCCGGTCCGAACACAAGACAAGGAACTCTTGTTCTAACGTTAGCCACAAAACGACAATTAAAGTCTGCTTCTTAGCTCTCTGTCAGTGAACTGACTGGCTATGGGCTACTCAACTAAGAACACTTGAAAAGTAACATCATTTAAAAAGAGACAGAAAGCAGAAAGAGAGAGAGGTTGGCAGGAAATAATAGGGGGTTTGTCAGTGGGGCCAACTTTAGTAGAAAAGTGAGGGGAAACGAGACACTAACCTACGACTTTTGCATAACAAAAATGAGTGATGCTCTGCCAACTGTATCCACTTTAAGAGCCAATGGGATAATAGGATTTGATTGTAGCTCTATGGCCAACATCTGGTTCATCATCATCTCGATTTAGCATCACTTCTATTGCATTAGAACCAGAGCTAAGTCATCATCATCAACATCATCATCATTTCTTCTTATTTTGTTTCGACTCAATATGGAATCTTCATAATAATCAACTCATTGCTGACTCACTGACGAGTGAAAAGCAAAAGCAAACCAGTCGTAAGAAAAGTGAGCGCGTTATGTATTAGGGGTACGTATGAGCCAGTATTGCAAATAGGAAAGCACGAGAGAGTCACGAATTGAGAATTGGCTCACAGTCTATACTATAGTGTGTTGTGTATTATTAGTTAAGTTTGTGAGTTCTTGTTCATGAAGTGAAAATAGAAGATGAGACTCACTCTAACAAATGTATTGACGTTTTCTCTTTTACAGCATTACAAATACTGCATAACAATACTACTGGTATGACTATGACTACCACTATGATGATGATCATGTTGATAAAGTCTTTCTCAACCAACTTATTGATTATGGTCTACTGCTCTGTTTTGTTCAGAGGTAAGGGTTAGCCAATATTGCAAATAATAAGACTTTGCCTGCTTTTCTGTGATATATCTCTTCGTGTCTATCGCTCTCTCACACACATACCCTTATGGGTTGTGTCGCAATTATAAATGGTGTCCACCACTGGTTTCAGTACTTGAATTGCTTTTTCGATGCTTTTGCGTTTTCAGCATCATTTAATTGCATTGCAGCCAAAGTTGGCCTAAATTAGTCTCTATTTCCTACTAAATGCATGCGAATCTATCTGTGTATATGTGTGTATGTGTATGTGTGCGCCAATGTGTGAATATAGAAACTGTTATTTTTAATGGTAGAGAGTCTGCAATATGCTCTTTCAGTAGAGTTGTTACATTCTTACTCTATGTGTACCACTGGTCCTATTTATATTTTATACTTTGGTTTATGTCTTAAGACATAACGATTCACAGTTAACTGAATTCACACTCATATAACATAAAATAAGAACATTTTGTTTCAAAGCTTAATGCGCTCACCAATAGCTAAACTCTTAAAGAAAGCGTGAAAAACGAAAAATTGTTATGTCTTACATTGCACTGCATTGTATTCGACTAATATTGCAACCAAAATAACAAATATAAGTAATATAAGTAATAAGAAAAATAAGAGAATCAAAAACTATGTGAGCTGTAGTAGAACAACAATCATCAGAGCTCTAACTTTAAGTGGTAAGCAAGCGATTCAAATGTTCACTAATTATGGTCAACTGTTTTGGCGCATCACTAGTCAGTGCCGTCAATGCTTGAGGCGATTCAATGAAATGCGCTTTCACTCGATAACCACCTGTTGTCGTAAAAAGCATTTTAAACACAATTGTGTTTCTTTTGATATAAATAAAAACTTCTTTAACTCTATTTACAGGCATTCCTGTGGAATGCGTTCGAATAAATAAAGTTAGTTCTTCGCAATCCATTGAGAGCGGTTCCTCTCAAAGTGTGATTCTCGACTGTGAGTTCGAAATCGATGAACTGCATGATAGAATGCTAGTACTTAAATGGTAAATATGTCGCTAAATACAGGAAACAATCAATAATAATATCTATTTTTCACATGACAACTATTTTTATTTGTCATTTGATGCCACAGGTATCACAAGGGCGATAATCATCCTATTTATCAATGGATACTATCAAAGGACAGCAGAAAGTTTTCTGATAAAATTGAGCCGTTTGTCGACAAGAACTATTCGGTTGACCATAAATTAACACGTTTCAGAGCCATTCGCCTTATGAATCCTCCTTCCAGTCTAAGCGGTGAATACGAGTGCTCTGTCTCATCACTCGATAGTCACGACTCCGGAATAACTAAACTTATTATTTATGGTAAAAATGGAATTAATTATCTTTATTATAGTTTTGTTAAATTTATTATTGCACTAAATTTTGAGCCACAATGAAATCGATTAATTCTAAAATTTAAGCAAAACTTGTTTTTTGCATATTTAGCGAAAGCGAAATCATTTGAAATGAATGCCTCTGAGAATGAAGATGATAATGAAGTTGAGAGTGGAATAAATATTACGTGTTCTGCAACTGGACTCTATCCTGAGCCAGAATTGGCGTTATTTCGAATAAGACCTACAAATGAGTCGTTTAATAATCCAATTGAAATAACAGAAAAAACTAAAACATCAGTAATAAAAGACAAATCTGGTCATTACTCTATTTCATTGACATCAAACATATATGAAGATTCGTCATCAGCTCTTGATGTTACCGATCATTATGAATGTAGACTTAAATTACAGAATACTGTTTACACGGAAAGCAAATATATAGCTATAGATCCAGGTAAGCAAAAGATGAAAACAGAATTTATATTATAAAAGATAAAAATATGCAAAGACGGCAAAACTCAGTCAATCGGGAACGCTATGAATTTCTATTAGTTTGAAAGATGCAAAAATCATGCCTCAGTTCGATCGAAATCCTGCACTGCTGTCAGTCTGCAATATTTGAGATCCCCTTGAATAAGTTTCCCCTTATATACTGGCGAAGAGCGGAGTGTACACATCACACACTCAGAAACTTTCTATCTGGAGGCTCTATCCCTGCTTTTGGTTTTTTGCCTTTTATCGCTCAGCTATATCGACAATTTTCAATTCCATAACGGAAATATGCCATACTCTGTATACTAGTTTGGTGTATACAGTACTGCAGCACTACAGTCTGTGTACACAGCAGAATTCGTTATATTGGGTCGAATGCTTGGTCTTAGATCTTATTATTACTATTATTATATAGATATAACTTAATATAAGAAATGGTATATCAAGAGTGTATATACAGTATTCTTTATATAAGTAGAGTGTATATAATGCTAGTTATATGATCGGAAATTAAAGCATTCTTTTCTAAACATCTTAAAGCAAAATGATATGATGACCATTCGAAATGAGCCTCATATCCATCCTCTATAATAAGAACAAAAGATCATTTGATACGCCCACCAGTCATATGCCACTTATTGAAGATACAAAGCTTATAATTTGTATACAAGTTATATGACTTATAAAGCTATTATAGTATATATAAGTATATATAAGTATATATATAAGTTGACCCGTTCCACGATCACCTCATTAAGAATATAAAAGCCTTTTCTGATAAAACTTTATTTGTCATTCAAAGGCATAAACGAAGAGAAAATCGGCTTAAAACTATTTCCAGCAGATTAAAAGTTGTTTTGTACACAAGTCATTCTTGGCTACTGTTTCTATTATTTGAAGCTTTTGTATAGTGTGTGCAGCTATTTGTTTAAAGCTTATTTGTAAGCGTTTCGCGAAAAGCCAAAACAGCGTTAGGCGTGAGAAAATTGAACAAATGCATAAAAGAAACGCATAAAGTGGATATTTCTCAATAGAAACAGTGCTTACGTTTGTATAAATATAGACTGTATATCGTTATACATATATATACATACTTGCACAGTGTGCTGTGCCCATACTTTATGCATTATTTCAAACTCGTCAATATGATGGTCCTTCTCCTGGTTGAATATTTGCATTCGTAACAACAGAAGTTCATCGATGCGTCTCTCGTTTTGCTTCGCTTAGCATTTTCAAAAAGTCACACAATAGATGCGAAGCAAAGACTTTATTTTTAGAATTTTACAGTTGGGCTGAAAGTGAATCCCGAAATTTTTTCAAAACTTTATATTTATTTATATTTGATCTAAAATTTTATTTACCCTGAAAATGGTTTTCTAACAATAATGAAGTTTTCTTATGTCAGAAGAGTTTTCATTTGTTAATAAAATAAGAATATAATTTATGGTAAAAATGTGACATAATTTGAATCAGTTAGTTATGAGCTTAAGAGAAATTCATATGCAATCCACCAGTGCTAACAATGCTAACAAAGCTAACAATGTTCAATTTTTCATTCAGGTTGGCGCACACGACCGCATCTACAGAATTCATCTCATAACAACTTTAAGGGTAACTACTTGTACACTAATACTGTATAAAAGTGTATATCTTTATAACTACATTCTTTTCCTTTAATAATTCAAAGCAATGCTGTTAAGAATATAATGTTTCGCTTCTCATCAAATTTTATTACACTTTTGCAATTTTTTTTCAAACTATTTTGTATTGAACTCTAGAATAGTTAAACAATTTTAAGACATACCATACCATATCCACTAACAAATAACAATTTACAGTTCATTAAACATGCGATAATTAATGTATTACAAACCAACCAAAAAGTATAGTATAGTATATCACTGCACAGAATAACAAACAAAGTGAGATAAAATCCCGGAAAGTCTAGTGATGCGTAGGGATCAAACTTAAGGGATGGCAAAAAATAATATAAGTTTATTTGCAATCAAATAATTGTTTAGTCATTAAAACATTTTCTTTTTCGTAATTAATAAGAGAGCTAACATTCAGTCATATTTTAATGATAATGATATATCTTAATAGTCATAAAAACATAATGAATAAGCTCTCGAGTTTACGCAAGTCAAGTGGTTTTTCCTTTTGATAACTACTATTATGAATAAAAATAAATATTATTAATTGTTTGAATTCATATCAATCTATTCAATGCAAAACTGGATTAGCTCTGAAACCCTTATATATCGGGAGTGATGATGACCTAAGTTTGAAGAATTTTAAAGTTTTGATTGTTTTTCTTATACTTATTCCCAAGAACTGAATGCAATTGTGTATTACAATACATATATTCTGTATATTCTGTATATTCAGTATATTGTTTAACATTTTATACCTATTTTTCATTGAATAGGATTACCGAATTTGGTATTACTGCTTCTCCCTCTTCTGGCAGTGATCAACATCATCAACATTAGCAATTCTAATAAACTAATGCTGTATAAAAGTGAGAGTGGTTTATATCTGTAGTAAACTTTTAATATGTTTTTATGCACAAATGTGAGTGCAGTGCTATTGTAAAGTTTATGATAGACTAACAAAGTCTCGCAGATGATGAGAACAATTTAACAGATCTCCTGCGGTGTATCAAAGTGTGCCATTTTATAAGCCAAAGAAGTGATTGTTCTAGTCTTAGACTTTTGTACAGATACAGAAAAGAGACTTTTCTTGAATAAAATGACGAAACGGACGCTTCTGTGCTTGAGATGATTTACAATAAAACTATATAAAGAACTGATACAATAGTGTATACAATAGTGTATAACTTGCTATAAATTAA
>JAUJYT010001770.1:0-10533 GCA_033996565.1 Nanhermannia nana
GGATAAGCTTTAATTTAACCATTAAAAAACAAAATTCCAACCAAGTCCAAAATGACCCTTTTTTGGCTTTTGTCCTTTAAGCTGCTATACGTGAAAGTATATATCTTAAAGTCGCCGATTTTCGTGAAAAGAATAGTATAGTGCAATGCATATCTGCTATACAGGAAAGCTCGAGCAAAAATTTTATAAAGTGTTAATAGGATAATCTTTGAGCGGCTCATTTTTAAGATTAACAAATGTAAGAAATACTTTACCCCAAAAATATTTTATTAAATTATATTAAAGTTTAGGAGTTGAAAGCCTACAAAAACTTGGGAATCATTTTGGTTAAGGGCCATATAGTAAACAAATAGATGGCCACAGAATTTGGCTGCTAATAATATGACAAAGGTTCTTCATTATATTAGTAGAAAATATTCTGTAAATTTGGTTAAAATCGAGGTGATGTTTGTGAAATTGTTAAAATTAACGAATTGAAAACCACCTTTAAGATTAGCCCTAATATTAATAATATTTGCAATCAATAACAAGCTTATTATTCACATTAAATAAAAGTTATGTCAATTTAAATATTTTTTTATTTTTGGGTCGCGTCAATTTTTTTTGTATTCCAAAGTGGGTCGCGAGTAAAAAAGTTTGGGAACCGCTGGTCTAGTGACTGCCGGTCTTGTGATTGTCGGTCTTGTGATTGTCAGTCTTGTGATTGTCGGTCTAGTGAACCGGACCCGATCTAACCAATAACCCGATACTCTGTAAAAAATATTCAATAATGACTCAAATTCAAAATTAATATTTTAGTGCTTAAAATTGAAATTAAGGCAAAAAATAAACAAATTCGAAGATACAGTATTTGATTGAGAATCCTTATTTAATAATATCTTTGAATTCGAGTGTCGGAAGAAATTTTCCTAAAAATTTATGACTAATTCATATCAACCAATAAGTAAATATCTATTATCTTTTCAATTTCCGTTCAATTTATATTAAAGGATAAGTTAGTATTTGTCATTTGCAATGCAATAACTAATAATTATCTGAATATAAATTACTGTACATTATTATACGGAACTAATTGTATCTCAAAAGCATTTTATTTCAATGATTATCATTTTGATACCTTTGGAAAGGGCTTCAAACGTTTATGTTTTGAATCCGAAGTGAAAGAAATTATCAATAATTTAGACAATACTAAGAATACAGATTATGAGAAACAAAATTAGTTCATTGATTGCACTCTCATTACAGTCTATTGCTCTTATGATAAGTAAACCAACTTATTTCATATTAAAAGTTTGCAAATGATAATTACGTTATTTTGAATTAAATGATTTTTAGGAAGTTTACCATTAGTTCAAGTTTAGACTAAACCAATGACATTGAACTAAACTATATTTTTTTGGTGCATAACTTATTTAATACTAATAATGATCAAAAAATTGAAATTTTCTTGAGATAATTTCCCTTTCTTTGAATTCCTTTTTGAATACCTAGAAATTACTTCTCTTAAGAGATATTCATTAAGAATGAATAACTAATATGATAAGATTATTACCGATTCTTTAATGCGCATATATTGTGTCCTATTTATGATTCTTTTCAAGGATCGTTTGATATCCTAATTCGAGGTGTCATTATTTCTCAATAATAGCCTTTTTCAAATAATTGTTGTTTAATAAAATAGAATAGAAAAATAAACAAAACTGAGCCAAAAGAAGCTTTTAATTGAATTGTAATTAGTCTTAAATTCAATCAAAAAATTTAAATATTATTTGTAATATCAAAGAAATTATAACAGGTATGTCATATCAAATATTATACAAGTCTTAGTCTTATATTATATGCTATTCAGATATAAGTGTACTAATTAATGGTATAGCTTTTTACATTGATTTGAGCATATACTTACTTACTTGTTAAATATTATGCCTTAAATCTCGTCAATATTCTACAGCATTTCTAATTATTTGATTTTCTCTCAACTTATAAATTAATTTAATTCACACAGAAATAGAAAATTGTTGAAATGAAAAATCAATATTTTATCGTCAATTTAAAAATTATGTGTCAAATCTCAATAATATAAACGCTATAATTTATATGTAGTGGTGAGCGCACACTCGAATTTCTGATCCCCGAGTGTGAGAGCCAACAGTATAAATAAATTAAGATTCTTAATCTAATGAAGTAAGACTATTAAATGACTGTTTTTCTTATAAATTATCAACGGCTAACAGTAACATTATTAACGAGTTTAAAAATTTCCCGTTGGGTTCTATTGGAAGGACGTAATGAGTGGTATTGAGGGATAAGCAGTGATGCACAAGCTCGGTGCTCGCCACCGAGAGCCAAACGCTCGAGCGTTGCGCATCACTGGCTAACTTATAAGTTCTAATAAGTACTTTAATTGCAGCATATTTCAGGTTGAAATCATTGCAATAACATAGTAACCATTCTTTATACTATCGAAAAAGGATTCGCTCAAACACTTGAAATTGAAACTTAGAAACACTTGTCTTCATTTGTAATCAGATTTAACCTATTTTTGCTTTCAAAAAAACTTGATTCTAGTTTTTCAAGAATTTAGAAAAATCCTTAATATTTATGTTAAATCAATTGATAAACAATTTTACTGATAAACAATTAAACAAATCAATAATGGTTTAGATTACGACCTCATTATTAAGTCTAAATGCTATTTAATGTTGAAATAAGAATTTTTGCCAAATCTGTGTGAAATAACGTTGCAAAATACTAAAAATATTTTGAGAAGAAATTTTTCATAGAAAAAATGAATACTAAATTATTAGAAAATAATTTGAAAGAAATTCATATTTCAGAGTTGAATTATAGTGAATACAATATAATAGATTTAGGAGGACCTAATGTTTTCCATGATAACACAGACTTTTAACATTTTGCTGTAATTTTATATTTTCTCTAAAATTTAACCAATAAACTAAATTTAGTACTAAATTTTGTGCTCTAAAAAAACTAGTAAATTTAACAACGCTAGTGTAAAATAAGGAATAAGATAAATGTAATTTCGATGTTTTATTTTTTATCAATTTAATTCTCATCAGTTTTAGTAGTTTCGAGCTGTCCGTCACATTTTGTTATTTTTCTATTAGTTTATTACAGTGTTATTTATAATAATAAGCAAAACGTTAACATACAGTATCTAAAGAGTGACTCAATTGGAATCTTATAAATTGATAAAAATTGCAATGCTTTCATAACTTTTCTTACATGTATCTCATGAAATATTTCTTATTAATATTAAGCAAATTCTTTATTGCACAGGACTATCAAAATAACAATACAAAAATATTATCTAAAGTCATAATTTGAATTGTTTTCTCACATTTATGATTAGCAAAATTTTCTCAATAAAAAAATAAGTTATAATTGATTTGATTGCTTCATATCTAAATTTTATGAATATTTGTTCAGAAATTATTAAAGATTAGTCACATAATTGAAAGTTTTTAATCAAATAAATAATCATTTCTGGATTTTACCAAAATCATCGGTTTTAATGGCTATATTTTTTTAAAAATCGTTTTCCGGCCTAAATTTTTAAAAATTTCTCCCTTTTTTAAAGAATTATTAAAAACAATTTTAGATAATCATAGATTTTAATGCGATTGTTTGATGCATTAAAGCATAGAACTAATTAAAAGTTTTTAGAAAAAATTAAATTTTAATTCCATCTGAAATTTTAATCAAAATCAAATAAGGGATATTTTTTTAATATTTAGAAAAACTCAAGGATAGACCAATGTACACTTTTTTGATTTTCTAATTTTTTTGGGGGGGGGGGGTCAACCCTTAGGCACCTTACGCCTTGTGCACATATGATTCCAGTAGTTTGTTAGGCTGGTCAATCTGATTAACCAAAGATGTGCACTATATGAGTGTAAACCTAAGTTACAGATATTATTGGTATTATAATGTAGACATTCAATGCCTTCATCAGCAAAAACTTTGTGTCAAACTTTGAAATAAGTTCAATAACAAACCTCTGTCTTTTTGAACATTCACTTAAGAGCGGATATCTAAGGAGAAATTTGAGGCCAAAAATTTTATAATCTTTTTCTGTTATTACAATCTAAACATATTTGTGTGGTCTAAACTATAAATCTAATGTTTAATTTTTTTGCGGCTGACCTGTATCGCATTCCATCGAACTATAAATTAATCATTGGGTTTAATGTTTAGACCACACAAATACGTAACTTTATGTATAATAATTATTCTATTTTTAGATTATACCTGTTAGATTATACAGAAAAGGTTCTTAAAACTTTTGTTCTCAAGTTTCTCTCTCGATATCCTCTGCGAAACAAATATTGAAAAAGATAGGGTTGAATGTTGAACTCATTCCAAAGTTTGATCCACATGTGCTCATGAAGGTAACAATTATCTAATTTATCTATGTAACATATTATTTAAAGTTTATATCACTAATAACTATGTCTATTAAATGAGAAATAGTTATTGAATATAAAAAATATATACTTGTATTTGAATATGTACTCACAAACTAATAAACATTTTATGAATTATTTTTTAATAAGATGGATATCAAAAATTAGGAAATCCTGTGTCTAAAGATAAACGTGTGAATGACATTAAGGAATAAGAGACTATTTTTCAAATATTCCTGTTTAGTTCATATCTTAAGTATTTAACTGTTTATGCTTTCATAACTGTATGTTTATAAGTTCATAAGTAGTATGATTTGAAAATTTTACGTCAATGAAATTATTTGATGATATGTAGATGTTTTTATGGGTAAGCACTGTTTTATACGTTGTACGTAAATAAAAAGTTTCCTGTTTTGATGTTAGTTATCTATAGTATTTACGATTTCTGAGAAAAACTGGACAAATCTAGTCATAAGATTTATAAAAATAAAAATACTACTAAATAACTACTGGTTTATCCAATTTTAAACTCATCAAAAATATTTATACATTGAGAGAAAGTATTAAAAATTATTTTTATCTTCTACTTGCGTAATAAATTTTAACTATCAATTAAACAACTAGAATGCAGAATAATTTCTACGCTATCTTAAAAGCACAACTGGTTCAATGACGTAGTAATGATACGAATAAAGAATATTTCATTCAGTCATCACATTCATTCATAATTTTGAGTCAAATTAGAAGCTTAAAGATTTCAATTTAACTTCTAAAATAGTTATTGTAATTAATTTGTAATTATTTAAAAGCTGAACCAAAAAAGTAATGATAAAAATCTGCAAAAATTAAACTGAAATAAAGTTACAGTAAATTTTATTAATAAAAGTTTACATTTAAATTATGATTTGTAATTGAGACAGTGGAAAGGTTACGGACTCACGATTGAAAGATAGTGAGTTTGAACTAGAAATGAGAATAAATAGTTCGGAATTTAAAATAAAAATAATTTAGCGGTAGAGTATAATAGTTTAAAGTTTTGTATACAAACGTAACAAATAGTAAAAGCTCTTTTGGCAGACTATAAATCAATTTAAATAGATATTTGAAGTTCTAATAAGTAAAAAATATTTAATATCTAAATTAGCGTAGAGCAAAAGACAAGCTCGGGTATTTCAATATAAGCTCAAGCTCAAGCTAATGTTAGCGAAGCTCAGCTCAAGCTCAAGCTCAAGCTCATAGCTGTGAGCTTGGTGAGCTTAAGTGAGCTTCTCTTTTAACTAAAACCAGTTAAAACCAAACTTTTCTTAGAAATTAAAAAGCAGATAAACAAAACTTTTCAGAGAAATAAATAGCCTTCAAATTAGATTAAAATAAGTAAAATTTCCGGCTTATCTTCTGAAAGGTGCAGATTTTATAATCACTCATAAAGTGTTCAATAAAAGCACATTTATAGGTAAAACTTATTCGCTTTTCATTAAAGAAAATTCAATTCAAATATATCTTTAGTTAAATAATTTATATTAAAAAGCGTTAAAATGAAAGTGTTGTCAATTTAGATGACAATGTTATTAATTTAGAAGAAGATAAGCCTTCAAATAGCAGTGAAAAAGTGAAATTCAATCGAAATGAACATTTTACTATAGATAAGGATGGGCTTAATTGTCATAAATAATTGCTGTTCTAATTGATATTAATATTGAATAAAAAATCAGTTTTTAAGAAAAAAATTTTTTTTACATAAGCTCAAAGCTCAAGCTCACCCCAAAATGTTAAGCTCAAGCTCTCATACAATGAGCTTTTGCTCTACACTAGAAACAATAATATATTAGCTTTAATTTGATATATAATTAATGTTCTTTAGTCAAGCCTTTAAAAGGATACTTAAAATGCGTATAAAGTTATCTAACAATAAAAGCTCACTAGAAATGTAACAAATGTCCAAATATTTCATTTAACTCTTTTTGCAAAACATAATAGAAAAATCCATACAATTATTCAAATAATTAAAAGATTAATAATTTTAAGAAGTTTTGCACATTTGAAAATTGTTCTCAACATTACATTCATTTCAATGGAAAGCAATTCAAATAAATGATAAAAATGAAAAACCGATAAAAGTGGTGAAAGATTTTCTTTTCCCTTCAATTGAAAGAACTCTACTTTCGCAGCATTTGTTTTGGTAGTATTTTACATCATTTTATAAAAAATTAATTTAATTTTTCGATTTTAATTTATTGAAAAAGTATATAACTTTTGTTCAATAATAGAGTTCAATAATGTTTGACATAAATGTAATTAAAATCTTATGAAAAAATTATAATGGGATCAATTGGAAGCAATTGATCTCGTCTTAAACCGAACGCTTATGAATGAAAGAAAAATCAAAATTTTATTCAAAATCAAAATCAAAGGACTTTTTATAAAAATTTCTGAGAAAATGAAATGAGAATAAAATAAATGAAACAATAAAATGAAAACACAATAAAATTAAATTAAAGAAATTACTGCCAAACAAGAGAAGCTCTCTTAAAATCTGTTAAAACTGAAAGATTCATAAAATTATTTGTTGAACAAAAAGTTTTCAAAACTAATTTTATTATACAGTAAGTTAAGTGCCATATATTTAAGTAAGTTAGGCATTGATAACCATTAGCATTAATTTTATTTTTGTCAATTATAACTTAACAACGTTTATATCAGTGAAATATAGTTTTTAATAACTATTATATATTAAGAAAAAACATTTTTGTATCAAATGAATAAAAATTATGTCAAACAAAGAGTTAAACATTTACCAAAATTTTTTGAAATTAATTTTTTTTGTGTAAAAATTTTTCTTCTTTTTGGCGCAATTATATGAACCCAGTTATGGAAAGAACCCAAAATATTTCCATATTTTTCATCATTTAAATGCATTTCTAGAAGCTTTTATAGAGATTTGTTTCATTATTTGTTTTTATCTTTTTTGACATTTTAGGGCTAAAAAATTGTAACATTTTTTGATAAAATGTTACAATTTTCCTCATTTAATATTTAAGATTCCAATAAATAAAATTGCATTTGAGGTCAGGTCTGAGGTCGCAAATCCAAAATATTTAGGACTATCAAAGAAACACTAGAGATGGGGAATTTTTTTTCTATTTCATTAGAATTAACTATTATTTGATACAATTTAAATACACTTAAAATACAAAACTTTTGAAAAACTAAATATTTTTATTTGTACTAAATTATTATTGAGAAAAAACTGAGATTTTATTTATAAAATTTGTAACATTGAATTTAGAGCAAGCACTCAGTGCAGGTGCAAAACGAGAAATACACACTACAAATAGATTTGTGTTTATGGGGTCAACAAATCTGAACAAAATGTGAACAAAATTTAACATATTTAACATATCAATAAATGTGCAAAACTTTCACTTTTCAATGAAGAGTTTTTTTGATTAAAAAAGTTATTATTTATAATAAAACTTGATTTCCGTGTTCTCTCTATGATAGCCTCGAATCCTGTTTAGAATTTTATTATTTTGTCTCAAGTTTTGTATCAATTATTTTCCTTATAGATAAGCTTTTTTGGTAGTAAACAACTTATGTTTTCCTGCATTTAATTAATGCACAAAACAATAGTTATATTAAAAAATGTGTTTTAAAAGCTTTTTATACATCTTTATGTTTTACCCTTTCTATGAATGAATTAGCTGCACAAATCATGCACTAACTACACAAACAATGTGCACACAAATTAATCTTTTTGAACATGAATCTTATATTCATTCACAGAACACGTGTGTTTGTATTCAACGGAAGGATTCTCTCACAGGAAAAACAGGTTTTCTCTCTCCTGAAGAGGAACTGAATTCTCCCTCGTTTTGACCGACTTTAAGAAAGAAAGAGAGACTCGAAAAGAGGCCAAAAACCATATCAAAGGTTTGCACAAAACTTTTGTAAAACTTTTTGAACAGTTATTTTGATTGAGATTTGAGTTATGCTTGCCACAAAATCATGATCAACTCTTCTTCCATTGATTCTTTTCATTCTTGTGGGCACGTGTTCATCAATGGTGCCCTGGAACAGTTTGGTTGGCTCTTTTACTTGATTTCACCCAATTCTTCGGCATTTAATTCACCCGAAGAAGTGCCCAATTATGAAGTTCAGGTGAAATACAGTATAAGATGAAAATGACATTGTCACATTTTTGACCAAACTTTTTTGAACAGATTTTTCCCGCGTTCGCATTTCTCATTGCAATCGAACAATTCATACGTTTTTTTCAACGAAAACATGCCTCACGTGTCAGCGATATTATAGTGAATGTTGGCGCTGGACTTTTGTTTGTTGTGATGCGGTATAACAATTATTGTAGAACCACATATTGTGTCACGACATATAACGTACTTTTCTTTACAGAGTTTTACTTTTGGGAACAGTTTTGCGTTTATTTTACTTTCTCTACGACAATTACCGTATCATAGACCTGCCTAGCACCTGCATTTCCACTTGGATCATATCTCTACTACTAATTGAATTTGTGTACTATTGGGTCCACAGATCTCTTCATGAGATTAACATCTTTTGGGCCTCTCATCAGTTCCATCATAACGCTCAAGAATTGGACGTTTCCACCACTTTAAGAGACACTGTGGTCGATCTTGTTATATATGAAGTAAGTAAATGAACATGTTCACTTTTATTAACACAACTAATGTATTGTATAATGACTTTGCGCAATCAGTTCTTCCCGACGCCGCTCGCACTAGTGATTCCTCCGCCGATATTGTTGGTTCACATGCAATTCTCGCTCATATATCAGGTTTGGTTGCACACTGAAGTTGTCCATAATTTGGGACCAATAGAGGTTTGTTATATTTGATTCATTTTTTGTAAAATGTTTTTATTATTCAAATGTATATTAAAAGTACACTTAAATTAACGTAACAATCAAATTAATAACACTTAGTCTTAATTATTGATAAAACCAATTGGTTTACAGATATATAAACACTTTTACTCTAAATTATAATGTTTTGAGAGTTATATCAAATTTTGTTACAGTTTTGGCGCAAACTGTAAGAGAGTGAGAGTTATAGTAAAATATATGTGCTGTATGTGTGCTGTTTGTAAGATAAAATATATTGGTCTATTACAGTTCCTGATAAACACTCCTCGACAACATCGTGTACATCACGGCAAAAACCCCTATTGTATTGACAAGAATTTCGGCGCTTTACTCATGATTTGGGACCGAATTTTCGGTACTTATCAATCAGAACAAGAAAAGATAGTCTTCGGCACCACTTCTGAACCGTACCACACATTTGACACGAGCACGCTACACTTTTATTACTATTATGATTACGTGTGGAATAAATTCAAACAAATGAATGGTTTCGCCAATAAATGGCGCGCTCTATTCTACGGGCCGGGATGGGCACCAGGTTTGTCACGTCCAATGCCTGTCACGTGTTTAACGTGTGTTTATTACAGGAAAGCCTCGACTCGGACTCGTGTCTGATTTACCGGAAGTGGATCCCTATACATCACCACTTAGGGATAGATATTCACCGGAAATCGCATCATGGCAAAACTTTTATGTAATGACTCACGGATTTCTCATAGCTTTGGGTTTTTATATTGTTACGGATCACCCGCTCATTCGTTACTCAAATATTAATGCTTTACTACTATTTCTATACGTGTTGTTAGCGCTCACTTCCTTTGGATGTATTTTTGATAAAAGGTAACAATTGTAGCGATACTTTTGATACTTTTCAGCAATGCATTGCATTCATAGGTCACACGCGCCATTAGTGGAATCGACTCGATGTCTATTATTCTTTGTTTTCGACGCATTTGTTATAAACACGTGGACACAAATAGCACTTCCGTTTCAATTACAATACGTGACATCCGTTGTGTTAACTTTCGTGCGTTTATTGCATTTGTTTTCAATAATACTTTGGTTCACGTTTTGGCTCAAAAACAATAACAATAATAAAAATTACGACAAAATAAATGCGAAGACAGACTTTAAATACGATTCGGACCTAAACGGAAATGGAGGCGGATTTTGGACTAAATTTGCATATTTGGTGGCAATAATCAC
>JAUJYT010001771.1:0-10533 GCA_033996565.1 Nanhermannia nana
TATTGCTTTAGAATTCAAAAAGGAAACGAGTGCGCTATCATATAAAATAACGTATGAGTGTTCACATGCGTGTCTGATCAGTTTTTTAGTTTTACTCTTTAACTGTTGTACCAAAATTCAAAACTTTTAAATGAGTTTATTAGTGCTTAATATTGTTTTAAAAGTTCATTAATCAAAATAGAATCAAACAAATAGTAACAAATATGAATTTACGATCAATTTCTTATGATTGAATGTTTTCATGATTTGGTGACGCTTTAAGGGTGTTGTCGAATATTGTGTGTGGCTTGAAATGGCTCTAAAATAGGATCTATCTTTCTTGTGCTCACTCGTAAACGAATGATTGGTGTCAAAAATAATAGAATATATGATTAGCACATCAATCCTCTTATGATCACACTATCTCTCATTCTTTTTATGACATTTTTAAACTTGTTTTGAAACATAATCGTCTTTACCTTAAAAAAGTATATCATTAAATAAAGTAAATCTCACATTTTTAGCTGATAAGTTCTCACTCCTGTAAATATTTATGCTTTTGGCTAAATATCTGTGAGGTTTCGATAAAAAAGAAGTTCTCTAAAAGTTTTTTTCCTAAAAAATAGCTGTTTTGGTAAATTATGCGAAACGATTAATAAAACTTTATAAGTGTTTTCTGGGCTAAAGCAGAACCTAATAATTCAGATACGCATAAATCTAATGAAACCTACAAAAAAATCGACACAATATATCTCTGTAAAACTCAAAAAACTAGAATGGGTGTGAAAATACATCACTTTTTTCTACAGAAAAAATTAGAGGGTTCTCCTTCACATCGAAACATTTAATGATAGTGTACTACTTCATCAATATAGTAAATCGAAAAAGCTTTGAAAGTAGAAACACATGAGTACTGCATATCTGGTGCGATATGAATTTAATGGATGAAACCAATGCTATGTTCTATGCCTGTAATGAAGCTTAAGGCAAAACAGAAAAAGCCGAAACCTTTTCAATGATAAAAGCAATACGCGGCTCAAGTACTGAGAAATAAGGGAATTTGTGCTTCACTACCATAAAACATAGTAATGCACCACTATATGCACCATTAACAATACACTAAAGGTTCTTATTTGGCCAGAAGCTAACTTTTCACATAACTCCTCTCTTTTTTTCTCATTCAACTAACTCACAAGTTTAGGTCTTGAATGCGATATATGTGTGTGTATGTGTGTGTATGTGTGTGTATGTATGTGTGTATGTATGTATGTGTGTGTTTTGAACAACACATGTCACTTTTCTATTATATTTATTTACTAAATGGTTCATTTCTGAACTCAAATATTGTAATAACAATGAATTTGTTGTTATTAAAACATTAAAAGCCATGCAGTTATCACATTTAACATGGAGTTATTTTCCCTTTTTATTACTATTAGTATTATTTTGTTTATTCAATAAAAAGAGCTATAAATGACAAACACTGGTATTTTATTGAAATGTTTGCTTTGGCGTGTAATGCACTACAAATATCTTAATTAATAGTGTCTCACATTCACAATATTATTATCAATGAAAAAGGTATAGGCATTAAATGAGGCGTTTATTGAATAACAATACTTACATAACAATATGCACATGCATTATATGATATATTCGTATATATAATATGTAAGGCATTAAGTGATATAGACTTTTTATACAATTATAGCCAAAGCGCTCCAATGATCTTTTGCTGTCTTACAACAAGAGTTGCGCCATTGGTTGTTAGTCATAGATCCAGTTGTGCCTTTTCCTCTGTATCAGTGCTCAAATGCCATACAGACTCTCTCTCTATTCTGGATATGTGTGTAGTAAAGTAATAGACGGCTAATAACTCTCGTCACAGTGTTATGGGTTCGGGTCAAAGAGAGTTGCGGTGAAATATCTTTTTGTATGTTCGATAAAAGGTGTAGAAAACCTAAAGTTAGAGACTCTTTATGTAGAGGTCATGCTGCGATCCCTAAAGATTCCGACGTTTAAGTTTGTCATTCGGCCAGAATTTAAGTTTTCTTTTCGCAGTTAAACATTCGTATTACATGTATTACATGATATTCTTTAAATTTATAGCACTTTTCCCCTTGTAATCAGCGATAGAGAGGACAATGATGTTGTGATTCGGAGCATCGTTTTATTATTGTCAAAGAACACATCATTTGCTATTTGAGACCTCAAGTACTTGTGGAAATTGTGTACACAGGGATTATGTTGTAAATCAAATGAGCTGTTTCTCCAAGTGGTATCACTTATCTCAAACTTGTGTTTGTGGTTGAGCTGATTCTATTGCTGTTGTGATTGTTACCATTTAATGCAAACTTAGTTACGCAACAACACCGAAAGCACTTCTGCAGTCATCATCAGAACTTAATGTGATATAACACAAGACTATATTTATTTAATTGCAATTGAAATGAGGCTCATTTGAATGGAAGAATGAAAAAACGTTTTTTCCAAAATTTTATCCAACAAAGTCTCAAATAAATAGCAATAGTAATTGTGAGCATAATAATCGTTATTATTATCTCAAAAATAAATAATGGCTCGAAAATTGATTAGTGATTATTGTATAGTATTGGGATTCTTACTTTGCTTTATTAGATTGAGTACAAGCTTCGGCAATTGGATGTAAGTATAGCATAATTTTGTGTACAAAATACATATAAACCATATAACAAGGATTGCATTTTTAAACAGCTTGTCATAGTTTAGTAGCACAACAGAAACAAAGCATTCTTATCATGTTTTCCAGTAAAATATGCTATGAGTTAAATTTGAATTAATTATTTTGTTAATTAATTCTTACATTCAAGAAATTTATTACAAGTTATTTATAAACAATAATAAGTTTATGATTAATGACTTGTGTGAAAGTAAATTACATGTTTGTAATCAGAGCTACGAATATTTGTTTTGCTCAAACCATTATTTGGCAATTACTGTATTCAAATTATCATAAGTTTAACAAATTTTTTTGCAAATTTTCCTCAGAAAAGAGATCCAAATTCTATTATGTTTTCATTGGATCACAAATTTAACTGAATCGACCTGTTAACTAATGTGGTTATGATGGGTGAGACTTGCATTAACCTTAAGGCTTTTCGACTGTATAGACATATAGTGAGATAGAGCAGGAGCTGCAAACCTAATCGTGATCTTTTTTAATACTTAATCTTACTTTCAATCTTTCATTTAAAATCATTCTTAAATTATTGCTTTGAATTATAACTGTGTTATCTATTGTGATATAATTTAAACACATTTACTTATGCCATACAAGTTAAATACAAATACTTATAAAGTTAAGTCTGTCTGAACATTAACTTCTTTGCTATAAATTTAAAAATCAAACGAAAATATTCTACAAAACTAATAATCACAGAAACATTATAACTAATAGTGTTTCGTTAAATTGTTACTAATGTTTTACAATCACATATATCATGAGCTTATAAGTTGAAGAGATATTAGTGGTTAGGAGTTAATACATCCCAATCAAGATTAATTGTTTTAATATCCTGTTCTAATATGACTCAACAGTCAGTCCTTAACTAATGTAAATATATATCTTTTATAATTCTTACTTAAGCTGAAGATATTGCCCATTAATAGTATAAGTGAGCTTATACACATTTTTGCGTAACGTATTATTAATCTAAATATTTTTTGCATTTCTCACTTTATGGTGATTTTGACATTCAGTAATTCTCAAATTCAATAACTTTATTCAAATACTTATATTATAGATCATATTCTGTAGATATTTTTCAAAATTCAAGAGATCTCATATTCTTTACAATAATTCTATCGATTCTTTGCTTTATTTAATAGTTTATTAAACAAATTGAGTTCTTATCACTATTAATATTGCTTTCATTGTAATTTTAATGAAATATAATTTAAATTCAAATTTTCAAATCGGAAAATATCTTTAAATCAAAACATATAATGTGATTAAATATTATTAAATGTTTTGTTGATAAAATGGGGTAAATATTCAAATTGACATCAAAACCCCGAAATAATTTTTGAAATATTAACGGTATATAAAAAGCTAATAGTATTAATAAACAATTGTAAAATTCATTATTCTATGAGAATGTTTTTCAAACAGACGAATTGGCAAAACTTCATTTTACAGACATCCAAAACCTTTCAATAGATTTTATTTTATTTTATGAATTACTTTTTGTGCGTCTTTTTTTTAAAAAAATGTTTATAATTTATTCATTTAGTCATAAGTTAATAAATTAGTTGCAAAGATTTTTCATGAAATCAGCAACAAATATAAATTTAATGAAGACCACAGCTTAAGATATCGAATTAAAATTCTTTGCATTAGATAAGCCATTCATAAAAACTGATTTAATAAACCTTTTGATAAAATCTGTTATATTTCTCTATTTTATATCATATTCTGAGAGTCAGAGATTTATCTTCAGCGGTCTTCAGTTGTATTTCATTCAATTATTTGTAACTCAGGTAATAATATTCCATACTATAGACATGAAACTGGGCTTTTTTAATATAGAAAATAGCATTTATAACAGTTAGCAACTTATTATTTAGCATTGGTAGAGGTTATGTGAGTTCTTTCATTGTGGCGGCATTTTCACGATAATTACAGGTAAGGAAATTGAATGAAGTTTTAGGATATTTTTCAAAATATTGATCGCTATATTTTCTTTGATTTTAAGGCAATATAGTATAAAAAGTGATAAATTAGACATTAATTTTACAAGTGTTAAGGCGATTATAAAATATTATATAAAATGCATTCACAACTCATTTAAAGCTCAAAATTAAAAACAAAATGATTCTTTAATATTTATGAAGTTAAAAAATTAGCTTGTCCATTTTTTATTATTTAATAAAGTGAGCTTATTCTAGTCAACTTTTGCTTAATAGCTTGTATAATATATATAAAGATTTTTAACACACTATTTGAGTCACAAAATCTGTTATAAGCAATAACGAGCAAAACTTTTTTATCACTGGACGTCATGCTGAATACAAAAACCTTTTAGTTGATGTACTTCTACTTCGGCACTCCTGCTTCTTCACAGAACTTTGTACCACCTGCTGACTTATAGACATTCTATTCTATATGGGACTCATGCAACGACCATCACTTTTATAAAAAAGAAAGAAAAAAGTAGCCTTATTCGAGCTCATGCTACCAAATAATCCTAAAATATTTTTCATTGGGTCAGAGTTTTAGAAAGAAAAATTCAATCTATTAAACTCATTGATAATGTGTCTGTTTTGCCGAATGATTAATGAAATAAATTCTGTATTATAAAAAAGTTGATCCCTTATTGCTTTTGCTATTATTATGTTTTTCATTTGACTATTTGATGGATTTGATACTTTTGTATTTTACAAATTTCTTTTATTTATAGAATACCTGAACTTATTTTTTATTTGTGTCTAATTGAGTTCAAAATTGTTGATAAAATGGCAGCAATTTATATATTTAGTAGGCATTCTCAGGTCGGGTGGTCTTCGTTCGTCTTACCGGCCAAAGAACGCTTTCTATTTAAATTTTTTGCGTCAATAAATTCGATACATATTTAAGATACACTTCATAGCCGTCTTATATATAAACTTAAGAACGTTTTTGACTTCTGATTTTTTCTTCTGGAAGGTGTAGTCACCACTGGGGTGGGAAACACATCAATTAAGGAATGAAATGACTTTAATACAGCTCTACGCCTACAATAATACTGAGGACAGGTATTTGGAGCTAAGTGTACACTTTAAATATTACATCATATCCAACCTCACAAATATAACTCTAATCTAAATTTATTCCCAAAAATTGAAGTATAGTATTGAGTGGTCTTAATTTTTGGGCGATTTATAGTGATTTAGCTATGGCTTCAATTGTCATAATATGTTAATTTGGTTACTCATATATTACATCTTTCAACTGATACATCTTTGCATTTGTATTATCAGCTAAAAGCAGACACACCTTTTTCCAAAATATATTCTTTATTTCGAATGAACGATCATTGTCTGTATATTAATGGCAACACTTAAATGGCTATTTTCTGAAAGAGCGCTCAGTAATATTCAACCATATTATTAGTTTTTATCAATATTGTTAATGCCATTTTCAGTTTATTTTCTATAGTTAACAGGTTTTACCTTAAATGCTAGTTTTCTTACTCTATTATCTCGAACACTATATTTAAATTCGTATGTTTATAAAAAAATTATCTTAAAAAGATTACTTAATTTCAAAAATAGCTTCACCCGTATTCGTATTCTACATTGATATGGGATGAGTTATAATTATAAGTACGATATACGATGCACTGTTAGATGTTACCTTGGTATTCTTGAGATGCATATATAATATTTAGGTTTAAGTGCTTTTACGGCAGAAAAAACGGTTCCTAATATGGCTCAAAGAATTGCTTCTATTCAAAACTCTCAAAATTTAAAGGTTTCTCAAGTCATTCGACTTATTTTCATGTTAATTACGAAATATAGTCTCACAATGAATGCTATATTTTCAAGTTCTTTTCTCTATATCGCTTTTCCTGTAAACAGGAACGCCTGACTCAATAACATCTCTGACACTATAATTAGTGTTTGACTTGATCTTAACATTGCTTTATTTTACTTGAGTTCACTTCATTTCAGACATGAATCACAGGAATCTCAAAGCTATGTATGTGTTGTTTTGATTCGAGTAAAGAGAAAACTCTCACAGAACATGTTTTTTATTTGTTAATTCGCTTTTTGAATGTATTATTTAAGTTTAAATAATGGATTGCAGACCGAAAGACATACTAATTTGAATACAAAAAACACTGCCTTCGAGAGACTGGTTTGAGACACGAATTGGAAGCGCTTACATATCATGTGGTGTCTCTTAATCTGGAATTAAGATCTTTGTGTGAAAGAGATAAGCATTTCATCGCCTACGATATATATAATATATGACTTGTGCCACTCTATCCAATGCTACCACTGTGTTGATGGCTTTACTGATAAAAAGTTAGCAAAGAAATAACAGTTATACTTAACACTACTTTATGCAAAAAGTCAATTTCATGTTTGCAGACTTAATCTTTTATTATGAATAGAAGAATCAGATTAATTCATTCTTCTATTTTTAAAATGCATTCATTTTTGAGAACAAACTTTTTAAGTCGGAAGTGTTTATTTGCAAAACTTGAGTCCAAAAGAATAATTTTGCTCAAAAGTACTGTACAGTCAAAAAAATTAAAGCTTGCAATCGAACTTATTGTTAATTTTGATAAGACTGCTAATCCTTTGGCTATTTAAATATTATTAATTATAATATTGAATCATTTAGTCATTAAAAAGTTAATTTTCTGGACTTATCGCTAAAATTTTTATTCTTTTTTTACAAAAAACAAATAAAGATAAGTCTTATCAAAATGAGTTCAAATGCAAGCTTTAATTTCCTGACTGTACATTATAGATTAGAACTTTATGTGAAAGATAACTTGATCTGAAGATCAAATGTCTGTCCGGGTGGTCAGATTCCAACAGTCCTAACACTCATTCAAATGAAGATCGTTTTGAAAAGATTTTAATTTTAAGATCAATTGCTTTCTATTCAAGTGATTAATTTAATTAAAAATATCGCATTTTTATAAACAATGTCTTAATTTTGATATAAAACTAATAGTTTATTTTAACAATACTTTAACTACATAGCACTACATAACTAGTACTACATAACTTTAGTACATATAAACACATTCATAAAAACTTTTGAATACTTATCATAATATGATTTGATATATGATTTATTTTTTTCCAATATTAGGAATTTAGGAATGCAAGGAATTGGAATTATGAATAATGGTCTTAATCCATCTGATCTATCTCCATATGAAACACTAATGGGAGGACCAGTATCAGAGATAATACCATCTGCTCCACAACCTCATCAACTCTATACACAAGAAAAACTAAAAAAGCTGCCCTGTTCTCAATTGAAAGGACTGTCTAAAGGACAGACACAATTGTGTTTTTTATATCAGGACCATATTCCACATATTGGTCGTGGAGCACGATTGGGTCAGTGCTTTCCATTAGTTCTGTTTGAATTTCGCTGATCAATAATAATTAGATGTAATTCTAGTATTAAATATATTTATGTAAAATCAGGTATAAGTGAATGCCAGTGGCAGTTCAAGAATAGAAGGTGGAACTGTTCAACTGTTGACGACTCTACTGTTTTCGGACATATACTTAATATTGGTAAGAACTCTAAAATATCATTTTAATAATAATAATTAAGTTAAACTCGAAATAATTCAAATATTTAATATATTGAAATGTGTTGTACCATGTTTGTGAGTAAACTCTAAATAATGTTCTAACTTCATATTTTGTGAAATGAGCTCTATTTTTTAAATGCAAGTTAAAAATTTTTACAAGTTGCTCAATTGAGATCATCCCTTATTTCAATACTCCTTATTAGCAATGAAGAGCAGACTGTTGAGCTTGAAGAGCCTGTATGCAAAACTACAAGAAAACTATGATAATGTGATATTTTCATATTTTAAGTTTCTTATTCAAAATAATTTATATACAAAACAAAGTCTAAAAATAAATAAGCGCGCGGTAGCACATGAATCTGATGACTTCTCATTTTGCCTTATGAAAAGTTTCTTTTCATTTCGCTTTATCTTAAAGTTTATAAACTCTATTTCTTTTGCTATAAAATATCGAAATTTCCATTTTAAAGAGTTGGTATTAGACGGGCGAGCGAAGCGAGCCAGTCGTACGTAACCTACTTGTGACGGAAGGTAGGACTAGGCATAATCCATTGTAACCTAAGAAGAGTACACTAAACTGTTTTGAAAATGATCTAATTTTGTCTAATTTTACAATTTCATTGCCAAATGTTTTTATTAATTTTTAAATGTTTTAAAAATTTATATTAAAAATTGGATATAAGGCGAACAATAAAAAGGCGAAATGACAAAAGGCAAGATGAAAACAGATTAAAATTTTAAGGCTAATCGATGAAAAGGCAAAAAGAAATAAGGCAAAGTGGGAATAAACCCATAAATCTATATTATAGAGCATAAGCATAGGTTAGCCTAGGCTCCAGGCTCGGGTCCATTTTAAATCTGAGGCTTAGACTTAGTCATTTAAGCTTATGCTAGTGAGGCTCAGGCTCTGAGTTTGCAATCCTATGCTCTTCATTACATATTAGTGAATATTGATAACCCTGTTCATAACAATTATCAATTTAATAATTTATTAAAATAAGTGCAAATTTAAATACTTAAAATCTAATAAAACAAATATATACTCATAATTTTTTATCTATTGTTTCTTGAATTAAGAAAATTTTTTTTACTATTTATATAACAATTAAGTTATTTATTTTGATAAAATTAAGCGAAATTAAAATTTCTCTGAAAAAAGAATAAATAATTTTAATATTATATTAAAATAAGCATCAAAAACTTTTTATAGATCAAAAAGTTTGAAATGGAAATATTATTGTATTGCAATTCCTCGAAGCTATTTCTTGAGTCAAATAATCTCTGATTGATTTTTACTTCAAATAACTCATTGGTGAATATAAAAGTCGATTGGGTTGCAATCATTTCGACATTGCATATGTTGAACATTATTCACGCATTTTGTTTTAAATTGAAGCCGACTCAAACACGCAAAAGGAAAATAATTGCTAAACTTCAGAGTTCAAGGCAGTCAAAATTAATTTTTAATGACTTAATTGAATCTAGCTTTTAATTTCATTGAAGTGTCAATCATTTGATACATAAAACTAGAAATTTAAAAATATTAAATTTCAATTATGACTCAATTATTTTATAGCTGTATAACAGTTTTGATTGAAGCAGACCAAAAAAATTGCAGACCATTCATATAACTTTTTTGGAAGCATTAAATTATAACTTATTGAGATTAAATATTTAAGCTTTATGAATGGCTATTTGTTAGGGGACAGTTTCGATTCAATTTTATTCTCTTTTAGGCATTGAATCATTACAGTAATACTCTGTTCCCTATTATTTTGGTCCACAATGTAAACGACATTCGATTACTCTTACAAATGGCAAGATTTAAGAAATATTTCAATATAAGCCTGTTTATGGTTCATTGATTTGTATCTAACAAGCATTACAGCCTGAATCATACTGATAGCCGACATTAATGTATTGTTCAGATGACTGCACATAATCTTACCCAATTTCAGTTCGCCTAAACCCTGTTTTATTCTGTAACAGGGTTTAGAATATTTCACAAATTTTCATGCATTTGAATGATTTATTCATTTTTCGTAATCTCGAGTTCTATCTAAGCTCTAAGTTCTATCGAGCACTCAATTCTCATCAGCGAAACTAAACTAAATTTCATATAAAATAAATGCTGAATATATTAATAGTTATTTTAATGTTACGTTGAACTTAATACTAGTAATAAAGTAAGTATAAATATAACAACAGAATCAGGTGAGTTTATATCACTGATAATCAGTCTGATATG
>JAUJYT010001772.1:0-10531 GCA_033996565.1 Nanhermannia nana
CCCTGCTTCACTTGTAGGCATTACAGTAAAGCAAACACTGTCAGTCTAACTCTACACTACTGCTTTTTTACTTAGTAATTTCTATCGGATAATACTTAAATTGTTTATAGATAAAATATAACCGAATTATATTTGTTGCTGAGCTGGTTTGATTTCAAAAGGTTTGTGCACAATTATCGATCCCGAGCCTCTGACACAAACTTGAACTTTGAATCGCTCTTAAACATGTAATTCCGAAACTAACGTCTTCTGTGTGTTTCATTAACTATCAGCATAATTATTTTTATTCCGAAAATTTCGGGAAAGAAATATTTTAAAACTATTATTAATGCCTAAAAATTTATTTTGTAAAAATTTCGTATACCCTATTCCGGGACATATAAAGAAAAGCACAACTTTTCGGCTAAGACAGTGGTCGATTCCGTTACTGTCCCGGCCACTCAGGTACGGTTGACAAAGCTACTAGAAACCTAACTACAAAGTAAAACTTCAAGTTTCTGAACCCTACGAACTAAAAGTATACAAAACTAGGTGCTAGTTGGATAGCTTTGTGGCTTAGGCGCTGGCTCTTAATTGAGTCAAAAGATCTCACAATTGACTTGTGGCTGTGGGTTCGAGTCTGTGCCAAAAAAGTTTTTCCTAAGTTAGCATAGACTAAAGCTGCCCAGATAGGGCTGCAGATTAGTCAGTGTTTTATAGCCAATGTGATTCACATTATCCTAATCTGTCAAAACCACTTTGAGTCGGAAAAGCGACATATAAATGTATAATCAAAGATAGAGTGAGTGATAAGTAAGCTATACTCAAATGAATTTTCTTAATTTTCAATTATGGTCTCTTGTAAGTCAAAGATTAAAAGTATTGAGTCAAACATTAATCAGTACAAGTTATCACATTATTATTACTTTTTGAGCATTTTTATTCTCAAATATCAGATTTGATGAGAAATCGTGAGGTTATTTAGAGGACATTTAACCTTGCCACCAATTAATGATATGACGAAAGATCAAATCACTTGGTGAGGATTTCGGTGGCAAAGTGGAGTACTTTAACTAAAATTTCATTATAATGACATTTTATAGTCGCAGTAATTTACTCCACTATAAAATTTACTCAAATACTGGTTTTGAATATCACTGTAGTGTACATTCAATAAATATTTTTAATTTCTTGTTATTATTTCCTGAATGCATACATCAGAATGATTTAGAGTTGTGATAATTATAAAATAGCTATTAAAATAATTTTAATTAATTTCCAATGGATTTAGTTGAATGGAAATGCGCGTTAATCATAATTCTAGTAGAATAGAGACTAAAGTTTTAGAGGAAGTTCTATTCAATTGATAGATTTTCACTTAGTTTCTGATCGAATTCAAGTTTACATTTTAAGCTTTTATGCCAAGTATTGATCTATTTTTGACTTTAGTTTTCATTTTAGCATTTATGAAACAGAATATCGTTATACCTAAAGTTTTCGTATGAGTTACTACTTCTTTACACTTAATGCACAAAAGGAAATAAGTTTTTTGTTTCTCAAAAAAATAGTATAGATTTAGATTTATTTTCATTTCAGATTCTCTGAAGCACTTTTATAAGCAATTTTAAGAATTTCATCAAATTTTCACATTTCAAAAGCTATTTCACCATCAAAAACACTTAAAGTATTATTATATTTAAATCACAATTAATTAAAGAACAGACAATAAACGATAAAAATGTTAAAAACACTTTCAAAAGCAATTAATACACATGAAACGAATTAAAACACTTAATATAAAGTGCTATGCATTGCAATCATGTGTAATAATAATACAGTAAACTTATATAAAATTATTCTATTCAATAAAATTGGAATTTAAGATAAGCACGAGCTTGAGCTGAGCTTGAGCTGAGCTTGTCCCAGCTCACGCTAAATCTTAGGCCTTTAATATAAGCTGGTGCTCATAGTTACTGTAGTGAACTTCCCTTATAACTGAAACCATTTAAATAAAACTTTTCAGGGAATGAAATAACTTTGTAAATGGAAGTGTCAGATTCTATATGGGCCGAAACCTCACCCCAACCATTTTTTCAAAATTTTTTATGAAAACCAGAATAAAAATAAACATAAGTTTCATTCATGAGAATGGTTTTAGGCCAAGGGATGGGCCGGGGTTTGATAATTCAACACTAGAAAACCGTTAAATTGAATAATTTTTTCGCTAAAAATTTTTTATTTTCAATGTTTTATTACTAAAATGAGTTCTTGATATTCATTCTTAAATGAGTAAAAAGCCAAAGATCGTTATTGTCTATCAAACAAACCATATATAGAATCGATTTCATTACAATTATGAGCGCATTACCTAAATATTTAATATGACAGCAATTCTATTTATTGCAATCAAATAAAGTCATCATTGCAGTTTTAGTTCATGAATCACTCATTTCTATAGATTTAAACTTTACATTTATGTTCTCTCAAATAATTTATAACTCATTTAATTTAAAAATCAAACTTCAGTAAACTTATTCGACTAATTCTTTTCAGTAAATATAGAATTTTTTTACATAATCTCAAAGCTCAGGCTAACCTCAAAATATTAAGCTAAAGCTCATACTAAGTTAGACTATGTTTATCACTAAGAATGAAAGTGGAACTTATGATCCTTTAATCGATGAATCAATTCAAGCGATTAGGATTATGTATGAATGGGTTTAATTAATTAAATTAACTTAGAATTAATTATTGCTAATATAGTAATAATTTTTTTGGACTAATGCATTATGTCTTAGGCGTAATTTAATTTATTTAACAATTCAGTGAATCCCCTAATAATAAATTGACTATAATTGCAAACAAAATTTTTAGTTTCAATCACTGGCCGCTGAATAACACATTAAAGTGTTCACAATGTTCACAAAACACAACACAATTAGATATTTTAAAATGCAAGTAATTAAAAACATTACTATTGATAATAATGAGATCAATAAACTATAATATTCTTACCGCTATCATCATGTGATGGAGAAACTTGAGAAGTGCTTGGTTTGCATGAGGCAGCGATGTGGTCATAAGCATAACAAAGTCCCTCCAATTCAAAACGAGTCAATATTTCTAACAGTTCTGCCGCTTCAGTATTCAAAGCCTTTAATAATAATAATAATATTAATTAAAATGCAATATTTTGTGCAAAGAAATTATGAGATAAAAGAATAAAATGAGTGACAAAAGACACAAACTTCTTCCTGTAAAAGTAAGATAACTTCTTGAACTAAATCAGCCGTATTTGATGTGGTTGTGATACTTTGTGGTAATGGGTGATGCTTTTGCTTTTGTTGCTGTTGCATAATTGTTGTATAGATTGCTATAAGTTTTCCTAAGTTTGATTGATTGATAACATCTTTAACTTCTCCGTTCAGGTTATTTATAAGGCGTTCTAAAACTGCATTCAAGTCAGGCAATGACAGGACTGCAAATGCATTATCAAAGCAATAAAATATCAAATATAATCTTAAATTTGTTTTTAATTATTAAATACCTTTATTAGCCTCAACTTCGAAAGCGTCGTCATCGTCAGGTACAAAACCGTCATTGACGACAGGCTCCAAATCTTGTTGGGATTGCTTTTGTTCGAGTTGTTGCAACTTTTTGCTGCCCCGCAAACTCGATCTCAGGAACTCTTCCTCAGCTTTCTTGCGGTTCACTTCTTCAGAATATTTTCTAATCTTATCTGTTGCCGGCGCTTGGCTTGCATTTCGTTGTGGTGGTTGTGGCGGTTGATGAGGAGGTGGATATCTGGGGGTTTGTTTGACAACACCTGAAATAGAATCAAACAATTAGTATAAAAATATTTATGTTTTATGTCTATTATATTTTCTTATACAGTACTGTCTGAATACAGACAGTCTGTCTGTCTATATGTCTATAAATAAGATGTGAACCAAATATTGAACCATTTCTTACCGACGAACGAATCCGGAACATCGACTGGTAGTTCTCTATGTGGCTGACGATTAGGCGTTAAATTATGGGAAGCACTTAATTCTACTAATTCCATGTCTTCGTCTTTCAGTTCATAATAACCGATTTCGCCTTCTTGTGAATCAAAGCGTTTCTTTTTGTCAGCAGTATCGACAGTTTCCTGCAGTCTTTCACTAATTGGCTCGTGTGTAGTGGCAGTGGTTGTGATAACTTTACTGCTCTCTTCGGTCTCACCTCAAGACAAAAACGTTGACATTTTAATAGAGTTATTGAGAACACATAAATCAGAATAAATTGGATTAAGAGTTAAAGATTACTTAAAATCTTAGAGAGTTGAGCGATATCACGAGGAGTAATATTAGTGTCTCTGGCAATCTGTTGGAGGTGCTCACGAGCTCGCGAGCCTATCACAAAAGCATCGATTGGAGACGAATCTATAGCTACGGGCGAATTAATTGAATAAATTAGTTGTTTCACAAATTCTTTTGTATTGTAAAACGTGATCACACAATCATGTATTTGTTTAACGTTAATTCATTGATAACTAATTAGACTCTCGTTTATAATCACATAAATCTATGAAAGTAATTGTTTGGCGAAAGCAATCATAAGTTGTGATCAACTAAATAATTGTGTTGAACACCAAATATTTGTAGTCACAAACAACATAATGAGAATGTTTTATGTCATAAATGGCACATAACATCTGATTGTTGAGATTGAAATCGCAATTTAATAACATTTTGAGTGTAATTCAATACAATATATAGTCTGAATAGTTTCCACTCGATTGACAAAACAAGATTTCTTTATAGAAAGATAGGATCGGAATAAAGATTTTATTTAGACATATGAAACGCCACTAAAGCAATGGAGAGTTCATTGGAAACCGCCAAACAGTCCATAGCGTTGTTAGCACTTACATAACCAGTTTGACAGCTCAGACACAGATCCCACGAGAATGAACTCTCGCCCATTAGACTTTAATTACAATATAAAACTCTCGACAATACAACATTACAAGTGTATTGCATAAGACTATTGCAGCGCTTCTCAAACTTTTTATACATTCGGCCCATAAAAAGGGGAGACAACCGACCGAACAAACTATTTCAGCCTAAAAAAGTGAACTTTTTTTCCAAGAATATGATTGATTCATAGCATTCACTTTGCACTGTATTTTGGACACTAGTTTTCTGTTCTGGGACCAGATCTTTGAGAAGCCAGTAGTTTGAGAAGCGCTGGAGTACTCTCTCAATAGATGCCAACTATTCTCATAAAATAGCCTCAAAAACTAAATAAACAAATAAAACACTAAAAAATAACAATAACTGTTGAAAATGAGGCACCAAAGTGATAGAGAGGGAGACCTTTCTCACGTATTTTCTTATATATTGTAAGAAAGAATTACACAAAAATAAATTATCTTAATATTAAACTGTTTTCGTAGACTATCAAGAAAAACATTTATAGTTGGTGTGGGAGTTGTCGGAGACACAGGGGAAACAAATATAATATGAAATCATCTCAGACTTACCCAATTTGCCTGAAGTTCTTCTTTTAACTCTAAGACAAATAGTACGCGATCTTATGCACTGTTGAATGAGAAAATTAAATCATAGTGAAAGGTGAGCACCAAATTGTAAAGCATTGTATAAAACATTGTATAAAAACATTCTACAAAAACATTGTTAACTAAAACCAAAACATAAGAACTGTTTCTCACTTATGCTCTTTGCGTTCAATACTAAGGCTATGTGTTTGAGATATCAGGAAAACGTTTTACTAGTATTTACTCTTTTTGACTAATGTTTGCATAAATTCATTAAAACTTCAAATTAAAAGTTGTTTATCACAGACTTTATTCATATAATCGAAATCTGTTTAACAATTAAAGTAATAAATAATTCATTGTATATTACTTTTGAATATATTATCCGTACTTTCATGTAATCAATGCTAAGTTAAGAATATATGCATTGCTTTTGAAATTAATTATGAATTAGAGTCCAATTGATTCAAATTCAAACCAATAACTTATAAATCACTTAAAATACTAATAATCTTATAATAAGAAGATTTTGACTCAATTGTTATGTCATATAATTTGAATCTATTTTAATGATTTGGTTAGAAAAACATTAACTTTTATAAGTTATGCAGTATTTCGATAATAGCTTTAAAAGTGATATATTTCAAGAATTTATTGCAGTAAACAATTGTTTGAATAATAGTAGAGATAAGTTAAGCAGACCTTAAGTGTTGATAAATAGATTACTACTTAATAGGTTTTACTTAATAGTAGTTTTACTAATATTTACATTTGTTTCGTATTAAAGTTTTCATAAGTTGAGAAATATTTCATTTAATTAATAATTAATATAAACTTTCATTATATTAAGTAATAGTGTATTAAAGCGAACAAAACGTGTTTGAAATTTATGTCAAACAATTGAATGGTTTCGTTTTCTATATAAACAAATAAAAATCTTTTCATATTTATTAGTAATCATAGAAAGCATTTAAAATACCTGTGAATTAGTGAACAGTATATCAAAAGATGGGTTAATCTCTAATTGTATTCCATACAAAAACGTGAGATTTGGTTAAAGACAACCAAAAACTAGAGATTCATTGATTACAAAACATTATTTATTTATACATTAACTGAAAATTTGGCGTAATTTAGAGTTTGGTACAAACGGATGACTTGAATGCAAATAAGATTTGCATCAAATGATATCATATAATGATATGATATAATATTCAATATTAATAGTAAATAATGAGAACTCACTCAAAACAACACCCAAACAATTGTACTCTTTCTAAAGCCCTTTCAACGCAATTATTATATATATGAGAGTCTGCGCAATGACATCACTACTATTAATATAAAGCACACTTCACTTCTCTCAGGTAGTGATTCAGGTATGAAAAGGTATCAAATCCTATGAAAAGGTAGGATAACCTGCACCCTCTTTATTGGCTTTTGCCGTAAATATGTTGTTTGTAATATCAATACAAGGCGTACAACGCGTACAACTAATGCAGCACTAGTGTGGAGCTCATTGGCACAGGTGCTCTATTATAGCACTGAATTATCCATTAAATAGCTTAACACTATATTATACTAAAGTTTATTGTTTGAAAAGTAGATCCTCTCCTCCTAATTAACAAATACAATGAAATTATAGACCCATTTGACTTCAAACAGGAACTGTTTATACCTCACTATACTTGTGTTGAATGCTATTTTTAATATACTTTGTCTGTGGTCGAGTGTATTCAAATTTTAATTTTCTAAGTTTAAAGTTCGCGATAAGCCGTTTAATTGTTTAGATCTTTAGATCATATATTGTTTTCAATTTTTAATAACCAGACATTAAAATAATCCCATCTATTCATCAGATAAGAGCTACTTTTCATCATTTTTCTCAGAAAACTAATTCACAGGATATAATCCAATTGTATTTCTTTCTGCCCAAAGGGTATCCCAAAATTGATCCTCTATTCGAAAATATTTTTCTTAACTCAAAAAAGTCCAACAATTACTCAATTAATGATTGAAAAGGAATTTTGATTAATTTAATGAACAAAACTATGATAATGTGCAATATCTCCCATTCAAATGCAAACTTCATTTCAAAGCTAAACAGAATAATTTTGAAATATTCAGACTTTGTTGGCGTTGGCGATGTCTGAAATGTAAAGGTAGAGATAGACTCAAAAACAACACGGTTTCAACAAAAAAGAAAATCAAAATTTTTTGAAATTTTTTTTTTAGATACAATATCTCTAGAAAATGAAATATTTTAAGCATTTTGTATATTCTGGTTATTATTAGAGCAAATTTATATAGATATATGATTTCTAAAGCAGCCTAACCTGACCTGATCTATAAAGTCCATAAACTCCCCGACCATTTGTTGTTAGTTTTTGCATTATTATTAGCAAAGCGTGCTTTGACTTAAAAATCAAATTAAAGAATAGCTTATGGTTCTGTTTTATTGAGAACGGAAAACCAAATGTTTTGAATGCAATTCCCTTAATTAGAAGCAAAATACATTTATTATATATAACTTATTTGTTGTGTACAGTAAGTAAAATGAATGATTTTAGTCAATTTACTTTGAAATAACCAATTTGAGTTATATTTTTGCTACTTTCAAAAATTTGAAATTTGAGTTCTATTATTATTTTAAGTTACAAAGCACAGCAACATTTCAATTTTCAGGGTCTTTATAACTAGGGCAGTGAAAATATGTATTTAAAAATTTTTAAATATGTATGTATTTATGCGCTTAAACTATTGAAGATATGCAAAAAAATATGTTCTATAGAATAGGTTCTAATTAAAAACATATACTATTCTTATTAAAAGCTATAGGATATACATAATTAGAGTTACAAGATTTAGGAATCATCAAAGTTAGGAATTGAAGGGTTATTTTCTCCACTTAATATTTTTGCAAAACCTGATATAGTTTCATAGTTAGAGTTTGGGTCAGTTTTCTTTATTAGTAGATAAAATTCCAATGTTTTTTTAAAAAAATCAGGTAAAATATATACTAAAAAGCGAATAGCCTTTAATATGTATGTAAAATAAAAAACCTTCGAAATATGCATTTTTATGCATTATTAATTCATATTCGTTTGATTGGTTATTATGTAATTCGTACGCATTTATTACATAAATGCCATATATATGTAAATACATGAACATCACTGCCTTATTTATAACACGCATGCAGCTTATTCTTGGAAAGAATATAAGTATTAATGGTGTCCCACACAAAATAATTGTTTTATTTATTCGAGAATACAATACATGTATAATAGTTAGAAAAGTTCATTTTTCAGATAACTATCCTTTTCTTAATAAATTCAACTTTTTGAAGGTTCTTCAAAGACATGTCTCACTGAATTGTCTTTTGATATTCTAAACTGTCTAAGAATTTATATTATTTTTTTTCAACTGCAAGAATTTTCAAAAACAACTGGGAGTTAGCTTCCAAACATTTGAGGTGGAACTTAAAGACCTTTATTTTTTTTTTAAATTATTGAAAATTTATTATTTTATCGTAAGTTTTTTAAATTAACTTAAAATATAATTTTAGAAAATAGTTTTTTAGAAGTAACAATTAAATAAAAATTGATACTTCAACAGTGGGATGAGTTCAGTATATATAGAGACTGACACTGAGCTCAACAGGGAAGGGCGCGAGTCTTACCAACCGATCCCAAAAATATTTTTATGGCATAATTGTCATGTCATACCATTAGGCAGCGCCCATTAATTACGTTACGCAAAAAGGGGTGGGTAGGGGTCTGAGGCATTTGTTACTAAAGCGTTACATAGGGAGAGTGGGTATAAATACAATTGTAACGTTACGTTTATATCAGCAGATTTCAAGCAAAAAATGCAAAATTTTTTGAAAAATAAATAAATTTTAGTGAAATTAATCGGCAAAATAATGTAACGTTCACCGTAGTGGGATGGTAGGGTCAAAGCTAAATGTAACCAATGCGTTACATAGGGAGGGTGGGGGTTTTCCCATTGAAAAACATTGAATTGTTATTCATTTAACATTTAAATATAATTAACATTAGTAAATGAAAATGTTGAATAACTCGAAGGATAATTCTGAGTCAAACTATATTCTCATTTTTAATTTTTGCACCAAAAAATACCTATAAATCAATTTTTGTTTTTTTCGGTTTTGATTTCTCTGACCAAAAATTTTTAAATAAGTAATAAGTAATTTATGTATTAATTCTTATGAAAATCTTAATATGAGTTGAATTCTATGCTTTTTAATTGAAAATCTGATTTTTTAGTAATGCCATAACCAGGCTTAGGATTATTCGGTAATTTCTCATGTTGTAGTTTATTTCATTATGTTTAAACATTATATTTTCAGTTTTAATTTCAGGTTTTTAGAACTGAATTCAAAAAAATTTTATTTTTTCAAAAACTGAAATATTATCTCATATTTCTCCGCGACTAAAAGTGCGCAGAAATAATATCATTTTATTAGCAAATAAAGTAAAAAAGAAGTAAATATTGCTAATAATTATCTAATTTAAAGCAATTATTATAGTTAATTATTAATTTCATCTTAAAATTGTCAGATTTAAAAGTTTGGCGTTAAGCTAATAGAGAATTAGAACGGGAAAAACTTTTTCCAGTATGACATAAGTTGAAGAAATATCTCGAAGTTTCAAATTATTCCCAACTTTGTCAATCTCATAACAGGAGTTGGAGAAGAAAGTTTGTAAATCACATTTTGTATTATCATTTGAAGCCTTAATTCTCAATAGAAAAGCTTATTTACGAGAAAAATGTACGAAATATGTACGATATGCAAATTGTATGCAAATATGCATTAATCCGGGTCTTATTAATAACTAAAGTAGAAATGATAACAAAAAAATGAAACAATTTTATCTAAAGATACTATTCAATCATTATTTTGCTTAATTTTGATGTTAAAAATTTTTAATAAATAGATTTTTATATAAAATAAGCTAATTTTTTATCAGCTCAGCTCAGCTCAAA
>JAUJYT010001773.1:0-10528 GCA_033996565.1 Nanhermannia nana
AGCAATTACAGTATTAAAAGCGAAATTAAATACAAAGGTATTAATAGCTTCAGTAAAGTATTGAAAGCCCAGAAAATTACAAAGGATTTGTTCCCACAATACTGTTCAGCATAATAGCAAAACTAGGGTTTGTAAACAGTTTACTAGAGCTCCAGTATTTAAAATTTGAGAATAGCATACATTAATTTGGATGAGATATTAATGAACGTAATAAACATTTTAAATATTTAAAAGTGCCGAACGATTTCTCATGACTGAGCATTTGATGATAACATAAGTTTTGAAGCAATAATAATGTATTTTACTTTTGCTTTTAAATTTGGAACTCATAGTATGCCATTTGGATGAATTAGTGAACAATTTAAGCAGATTTAATAATGAAAATGAATAATTATCACACATTCCATGCAGATAAACAATGAGCACACATTACTTCTTATGAGCAAATTAAAAAAATTAAAAATTGGTACACAATAAAAATTAAATGCTATCAAATGCTATCAATTATTTGCTGAAAGGTTAAAATGAGTTAATAATTAGAGTCGTAATGAAACAAACTATTAGTTTTGGAGCAATTTAATAATGTAGTTAAAATTCATTTTATAAAAAAATACTGTCATGCAATGCAATAAACAATTATGCCTTTGTTTTATAGATAATGTTCGTCTTTCACAGATTCCTAAAAGCGATGGAATGCCAAAGATAGACAATTATGATGTGATACTGTTGTAAAGTTATACTTAGAAGAGAGAAGTTATAGTAATTGATACTTAGGAGAGAAGACGGCAGATATTACATTAAATGTTAAAATGCTATGACATGAGTTTTAAGATGCTTTTCAATAAAACTAAGACCTAAAATGTAAAATGTGACCAAATATTGAAACAATGAGTAATTCATTTGTAGCACAATTAAAAAAATCGAGTAATAAGTAATACAATCAACAGCCAAATTGACCCACTTTTATAATATATACCATAGAAACGAATCTGTAAAAAGTTGGATGAATTTGAAATTTAGTCCCAAAACAAATCTTTTCTTTATGAACGAAATGATTAAAAATCTTTTTGGCTTCTTATCAATAGTCGAATCAGTCGAATGAGTTAATGGCTGTCGAAAGTATGTCAGAAATGAAAATTTTATTATTGATTAACTATAGCACTGATTAACTATTCATTCTTTCTTCTCCGCTGATTCTTCAACCTTAGTCGCGTCTTCTGGCTTACTATCTTTGGTTTCTGGAACAGATTCAGTTGTCGTTTTATCGTCGGCTGATTTAGCCTTCTCTTCGTCTGCTTTCTTGTCATTTGATTCATCTTTTTTCTCTTCGGCTTTTTCTTTCTCAGCCTTTTCTTTTTCAGCCCTTTCTTTCTCAGCTTTCTCTTTCTCAGCCTCCGCCTTTTCTCTTTCTCTCTTCTCTTTCTCCGCTTTTTCCTTTTCTTCTCTTTCCTTCTTTTTGCGCTCCTTTTCTTCCTTCTCTCGTTTCTTCTTCTCTTCGCGCTCTTTCTTCTTCTCTTCCTATAAATTCAAAGAAAGTGTCACTTTATTAATAAAGTCAAAACAAGCAAATCAAGTGTCAATTACTTGAGCTTTCTTTCTCTCCTCTTTCTTTTTGCGTTCTTCCTCTTTCTTGGCTTCTTCTTTCTTAGCCTCTTCTTCCTTATCAGGTGTGGTGTCTTTTTTGGGCAGATGCGTATTCAAGTCCAAAGTAGTGCAAATCTGATCCCAATCAGACCAGTATTTATTTTTGATGCGGTCGACAAAACTGACTAAGTTAGAGGTCTCAGTTTCCATCCATTCCTTCATTCCGGCAAATGGTATATATAAGAATTGAGTCAAATGAGCGAATGCTACGCAATCCAACTGTGTAGAGAAATAAGAAACACAAATAACATTAATATCAGAGTTACGTTAGGAATGCAGCGCTTGGTTTACACAACGCATACCAAATGGGGCTCTTTGCCAAAGAAGTATTCCTTGTCTCCCAAATATTCACTGATGGCTTTCAAATCACTTTTACCAAAATCGTAAATCTCTTCAGTCGAATGGCGCCCTAATCCATGACCAATAGCTTGCTTCACATTCTATTAAATAAATTACAAATTTTGGCAAATCATTTAAGAATCATAAATAAATTTAAAGGCCATCAGTGCTATTCACAGCACTATAACAGTCTTAAATTTACTGTTAATGTGTTAGAAAGCTCTCAAAGTGATTAATGCATACCTTTTTAAATCCTATTTTGAAAATGATATTAAGCAGAGCGTTGGGCAGTCTGGAGTTCAAAGTGCGCTTAATGTCCAATTGTGCGGCATCGAGAAACTCCTGTGGGTTGTTGTATCGCCACCAGCGAACCACCCTATAGCCAAACAGTAAACTCAATTAAAAACCTAATATCATGTGACTCTTTATGATAGCCTTTAATCATTTGTCTAAAAGTTGCGTCAATTTGAGACATTAAATGGCAAATCGATATAACAATAAAAGGTTAAACAACTTCATGTCCAATAAAACATTTCATATAAGTAGTGTCTGCGCTTTGCTATATACCGTTACTCTCAATATACGGTATTACTGATTGCTATACGGTATATAAAATTATTTATATTGTGTATTGGATTACACATAACGGGAATCTCCGGTTTCTAAGACTACGATCTATGAGAAACTTAAATAGCAAACGACCTTTTCTTACATTTCTTTATAATGAGCTGAGAATAATTTCAATGAAATATTGTTGAACACATCAAAACATATAATGTGATAAATTAACGATTAATTATGTTTATTGTCCTTCATATAAAGTATGACAAGAATTACAAGTACTGCTCGCACAAAGGCTAAGGCTATCATATGCTTCATCTATATATAGAAAAGTGTTTCTATTCATTATCTTAAGAGACAATTGTCGTAATCGATGTCATCTTTAAGGTCTATTATCTATTATCAGATTTGTTGGTCACTACTGACAAACTACTCGTACACTCCCTTACAAAAGAATAGTTAGTTTCGAGTTGTTTTCGAGTTGTATTCGTGACTCAATACAAGAGTTTAGGATTGAGAATAGATTGAGAACTACTATATAGATATATAGACATCTTTATTGATATTCAGTCTATGTCTGCGGCAGTGAATTCTAGTTTCGCGACAGCAACACAGCAATGATAGCGCAATGCAATGCTTGTTCAATATGAAGACTCAGAGTAAGCCAATATTGAAATGACATAAGCGCTAACATGCAAAGCATGGAAAGCACAGCCCGTCAACAGTAGACAGGAAGCAACATATTGCGAGTTCTATTGGATTAACATCACTACTAAGTCAGTCAATCTTTGCAACACAAATACAGCATAACATTATACAGCTCTACAGTACTGTATCATTATTACAATTATTAAAATGAAACCTAACTTTACTGAGTAATGAATAGTTTCCAGCATATCATACATATCCCGCTTATAACTTATCTCAAGCGTTATATTTTTTCTTTAATATAATTAATTGATAACTATTGACATAATAAAGAGCAAAATGTATTTTCCGTTCTTCTATTCCCCATATCCTAAAATAGTTCACTGATTTCCTTATTAAATAAACTTCTCATTATTTAATTTAATCGATAAGTTTAATCAAATTTAACTATTTTAATGGGAGATTATGTCAATTAATTAAATAATATCAAAATCAAGGCATAGAAGGCATAGAAAGCAAAGCAAAGAGAGCAATGCGGAAAAGGAGGATCAGATTAATGCGAAAATGAAATCATAAAAATGACTTCACTCATGAATCATAGTATCATAGAATCATAGAATGGTCTGAAAGATAGGTTGACTCTCACTTACCAACTCGTGTGATTGTTGAGCATCGACTCGAAGGCGTGACTCACGTTCTTCTGTTCTTCAGTTAATCCAAAATCCAAGTCTTTGTCGAAATGTTGAGACAAATCTCGAATAATGATATCCGAGTCAGCGATTTCTTTGCCATTTAGTTCAACAAACGGGAGCTGACCTTTCTTTGACTTATATTTCATTTTGTGGTCAACATTCTGAAGGATAACAAATATAAGACACTATCTTTAGAAGCAATTGATAAGACTATTAAGCATCGGCTCAATAGATATAGAGTAATATAATAAGTATATAATAATATAATTAAAAAATAGCTACTTTTTGAGCAATGAATTAATGCTATGAATGAACTTTCATTCGGAGCCATTTATTAATGCATTATTCATGCCATTGAGTTATCACTAATTCAATTAACTTTAACGCTATCTTAAGAGTAGCGCTTATTAAGGCTTTTATTAGAAGAATGGATGGAAAAAATTAATAATTTCAATGTTATGCTTAAATGTCTATGACTTTAGGTTATTATCAGTAGAGATAAGAGCTTTGAGAGCTCTTCTGCTGTCAAACATTTATTGACAAATAGATAGTCATATAGTTATTGACGGAAAGTTACAAACATTTAAAAACATTTAATGTTAGTAATGCTTAAGACATGTCTTCACCTCATACTGAATGGCGTTCATTCGGAGCCAATTCTCGACTTTGAGACAGAAAGGAGACGCCGATGGAATAGTAGGGCATCTGGAGAACTGATACAAATAGACGACGTCTTTCTCGAAATCCAATTTATGAATTGTAGGCTTAATTACGGCCTCTTTCTTAGGACTGGCGGTTTCGGCGTTCGACTGATCGGTTTGTTCGGTCTGTTGTTCAGCAGTAGTCTCGTTCTCAGAAACGGGTGAAACCGGTTCTTGATTTGGTAGAGACTGGTTCTGGTTCGCAGAGTGATCAACACCTGAATTGGCTGTTTCTGTAGTACTCGTCATGTTTGCTGTCAATCAAATTCAATTAATTATTAACTATTATTAAAATAATTATTAGTAAAATAATAATTAATTACTTATTAATTACAAGAAAAGACACAAATGTGTGTTAAATGTAATTAATATGTGATTATAATTAAGATTGAAATAGTGTTGAAGTGAGTAATGTATGAAATGGCGACACAACTGAACACAACACACAACACAACTCACTCACAAACACAACAGATCTGAACACAAGTGAACACAACTGCACGAAAACTCACCGAATAATATCCCAAATATCTGTATATGAAGTAAAATAGATTGATATATAGTAAGGCTATGGCTATAGCTTTCACTATACGTATGCCGTGTCTGAAGGCTCACACACTTCTACTGTTAGAGCAATAGTAACTGCTATTACAGGCAGTGCCGCGTCAACTAAACTCAAGTACACTATACTGTAGTTCAGTACTGAATACACGAATGCAAAGCTCACTGAACTGACTCACGACTCAGGCATAGACTCATAGGCTGTTCAATGTTATAGAGTTTGCAGTTTTTGCCACTTTTTTGCAAATATACGATACGATAGAGAACAGACACAAACGACTAAATATCAAACTATGTATGCTATGAAATGCTGAGCCAAACCAGATTCTGCACAGCTATATATCTCTCTCTCTTACTCACTGAGTCCAAAGCACAGTAGAGAGACCTTAAGCTTGAATATGAGCGTCAGTGCAGTGCCACTCCCGACACAACAATGCAGTAAAAGTTCAGTTCAAGCTATTGATTGGTCCAAAAATACAGTGTTAGCTGTATAGGGATAGGAGACTATTACATCTCATCCTATACTTTACGCTATTTATGCGCTGGAAATGCTTTGCGTTTTGCGGATAACTATTTTGAGGCTGTTTTTAAGCTGTTTTGACGCGATCTCATCTCCACCTCACGTGCGATTTCATTCCTATTGACTCATATCTGATACTGTATTGCTATGCTTTGTGTTTCCCTTTACTAATTGCTTCCTATGAGCAATACTACGACTGTGAGCTGTCAAATGTGATATCACTGTCTATTTAGTGCTAATTACAAATTCTTGCAATTCTCACGAGACTTACGATAACAAACTTTATGCACTTTATAACTCATTTATGTTATTGACTATTATTCATGACTCTCATAGATATTTCTTAAATACCTATCAAATAGTTTATCATAAGCTTAAAACTATTTGACAACAGGAAAACTACTTCTCAATTCTCAGTTGAAATCTTCCATATGAATCATGAAAATAAAAAATATTTTTTTCTAATTTGAAAAATGAATAAATTTTTAATTCATTAATTTAATAGTAAATTGGAGTGCGCATGAAATAAATAATTATGTGACTACACATACAGCTATCTTCCAAATACTTGCTATAATAGATTCATACAATATCTAGTCTATGGGCAAATAACTAGTCTATGGGCAAAATGTGAGGAAGTAGTTCACGACTATGAAATTGTCAAACATTTAAGGGTCAAGTCTGTCACGACAGGACACGATCCTCTACTCTTAATTATCTATGCGCTGATTCAAACATTAACCTAAGCGCGAATCTAAAAAATAAAACCATTCCTTAATTACATGAGATTTGACATGCGTTTCATCTTTAGTACAATGTCATAGATTTGCGTCAATATTGAGTTTGCTTTATAATTGTTTTAATTTGAATGCATTACGGGTTTATTCAACTTAAGGAATTTAATTATACAAGAATTTATAGAAACCTTTTATGTACAGTACATAACTGTAACTTCATTTATGCTAAGAATATAACAAAATTAGGTGAAGTCTCAATCCATATGCCATTCTTCCGCTCCCAAAGAAAATTGAGAGAAAATTATTTCTAAAGTTCAGAGTTTATCTTATGTGCAATATTAGTATTGGCAGAAACATTGTCTGCATAGCAACAACTCTAATGGAAATAAACTTTGTCTAGTATTTGTGCTGTTCAACAGTCAAAATTGATAATTGCAAAAGATTTTTCATTTTATTTTCTTTTTCTAAACTTTTTTCCTATTATATGATTCAATATTCTAATGAACTAATGATTCTGTCATTGAGATCATAAATCTTTCATAAGTCTGGAGATAACAAGTATTGAAATGAGCAATGGCTTAATTTTGCATTAAATCAGTGATAAAAAGTTATTTTTAATTATGATAAAAGGCTATTAACATTTTGGTGCTAAGTTTTTAGTGCTATTTCGCTTGAGATGCAACTGTTTTTTCAACTTCGCAACGATAACTGATAATCTCTATTTAATTTATGCTGAACTTTATTCCATTTTAATCTTAACTATTTTGCATCTCTTTTAAAACATATGTTGTAACAAAACGTTTAATGACTATTACAATTCCAAGAGTTTATAATTAATATAATTTGTGTCAAAGTCCACAGGTTTCTAAACTTTTCTCATTGTCGTAAAAAGTTGTCATTTCATTCATAAGTATGATTGTACTTTACTTTTCTTATTGAGTTTGATTAACCCGTTCTGTATTGTACATATATGACATTTAAATAGCGTTGCAAAGCATTAAATTTATATTAAATTTATTGTCTTCAGAGAAAATTTAATAAATTTAACAGAAAAAGGTTATCAATGAAAAAGATTTAAAAATGTCATCAATTGAATATAATTATAGACTATTAGATAGTAATTTGACAGAATTTGATAATTCAGAGTTGAAATTATGGAAAATATTAGAATTAGGAGAACCTAGATCTTTTCGCTGATAACACTGAATTTTAATATTTTGCTGTATTTTAAAATTTAATATTAAATTTAATCTTTCGGAGAAAATTTATTAAATTTAACAACGCTACATTTAAATGAAAGTTGAACATAAGCCCAAAAATTGCAAGCCTGAGCCTGACGAGCGTTGGATCGAAAACATTAAAGCCTGGCGAGCCTAGACTCAAAATTCTTAAAAGCTGAGCTTGGAGTCTGAAATTATGAAGTTAACCCGAGCTTGAACCTAAATTGAAAGCTTCTAGTCTGAGTCTAAGATTAAGAACCACGTCATTTTTAAATTTGAACAATGAATGAAAATAATGCAGTCTATATAACTAAATAGTATTTTTGTTGTTAATTTTTAGACATTGTTGTGTATTTGTAATAAGAAAGTTAAAGTATTATGATTACTCTCAAAGGATGCCAAAAAGTGACTTCTTCTATTAAATGCAATTTTTAGATACATAAACTAATAAATAAACAATTAATATCAGCACAACTTTTTGTGAAGTTTTACATACAGGCTTAACATTCTGAGCCTCAAGCTTTAGCCTGAGCCTAGGCTCAACCCATCGAGCTTGAGTCAGAACCTGGCGAGCCTAGGCTCGAAACGCTGAAAAGATAGAAGTTTTAGTATTAAACTTTTTCTACAGTAACTATTAATTTAATTAGTAATTAATAATAATCATTGTTTTAACTTTTTATCACAATTCTCCAAATTTAATTGACAGCATTTGAAGCTTTATTTGATTTTCATTTGTTAAGATTTTAAAAATTCAAATTCATTGAATTTTCAAATATTTATCATGAAATGAAATCATCAATAATTCATATAATTATTTTTATAAATTAAATCAGCTTTTCTCGAAAAAATCAAATTACTGATTAGAATAAAAATGCAACTGTTCAATTATTTATATAATGTTAGAGAATATCAATTAACTCTATTATGTGATTAATGTTAAAGTAAATATTATATAAGTAGTATTGTAGCCATTCTATCAACAAAATTATATTAAAAATTAAATACAAACTATTCGTTCAAAAAAATTGTAATCTCATAAATGTTTGCTAAATAAAAATGTTGTTCCATAATAACTCGATTGGTTAAAAAATCATTACAAAACAAGTCATAAATCAAAGATATAATAGAAAAATCGAATCAGTCATATTCAGCTTATGCCCATTCAAGTGCAGGTAGAATAAGGTCATAGAATCGTATAATAATGAAGTTTGAAGCTCAAGATCAACTATTAATTAAGTTTTCTGGCTTACTATCAACACATAAACTAAAAATAATTCAAAATAGGTCTGACACAGAACTATAAAATAAGATTTTATTGATGTTGAAGTTTATTTTAAAATTCTATAAATTTTAATATACAGGTTGTATAATAATTCTTAATTAATAGTATTTTTCACCGACTATTTTTCACTTCAAGGCTGCAAAGGCTGAGAGGAGGCGTTTGAAACATATTTACTTTCAATTTGTGTATTTCTCTAAATAATTATAGATATTATTGCAAAACCTTTAAAATCTCCGTATATGTCATTTTAAAATGTTATTTATATCTAAAACTATAAATACAGTTCACCTTAACTTCAATACAATACATTCGAATAAAACTCTATTTAATGATCTGATTTTTTTTTTGTTCAATCTGTCAATAACTAAAGGTGTGATTGAGATCTTGAGGTACTCCTGACACGTGAGTTTCATTGAACCAAAATTAATTCATATAAATTGTAAGCTACATACTATACCACCACTCGAGCCGCTTGCAAACCGGCTCATTAGGGCTTAAGCACGTCTGGAAAACTTTTCGGGTCAGGCATATTGTGAGCAAGATTTATGAAATTGTTTGCGGAAAAAAATATTTTTGATTGATTAATAAATAATAATTTTGTAATTCTTGTATTATATAATAATAAATATTACCCTTTGTTTATTGTTTTTATTATGTACATAAAATCTGATTGAATACGAGAGCATTCAGTAACAGCTAATCTTAAACAACATACAGTTATCACTAATTCAAAAGAATTCAAAATTAATTTATTCATAAAAGAATTGTTGCTTAGAAATTAAAATAACTTATCATATTATAAAAGCTAAGTATATACACAATTAGAAAACCGTTTTGAAGATTAGAATACGAGTTAAAAATTTTCAAATAACAGCTTTAAATGTAAAGATATCTTGAAATATACTTTCAAACAGTTAAATATATTTGTATTCCTGAAATAGATTTGTTTTCCAATCAGTGCTTTAAATTAAAATTTGTTTATTTAAGATTTTGTTTCAGTCTAGTTCTTAAATATAACTTTGCTTTAATGTACTGAATATTAACTTATAAGTTATATTAAGTACAACCAAACAATCTATTTTTTAATTTTAAAATGGTAAATTTATTTAAAAATTGGAACTTATTTTATTTTAATTTACACTGTTAGGTAGTCCAGCAATGGCATGGTTTTAACTGTTTTTAACTATTAATATGAACTGTTTATCTGCTGTTTCTTTAATATTAGTCGATATAAACTCATTAAAATATGAGAAAATGTTACAAAATGTGAACTAACTTTTTGATCTAATAGTTTAACACATTTTATTTTGATCGTTGTTTGGTTAAATTTGTCATAAGTAAACTTTACTATGAATTGTCCTTTTATTGAACTTATCAGTTCAATATTCAGTATAAATGACCAAAACTCCCTAAAACTGACTGACTGAGCTGACCAACTGACCAAACTGACCAAAAATGACCAAACTCTAAATTGAAGCTTTTTCCAGAAGAGTAGCAAAAATATTTTTTCTATAAAGGGCTTAAATGATATCAATATAATTTATAAGAACTTAGAGTCAAGTAAAGTAAAAAGTTCAGTAAATTATTTGCAAATTTTAAAGGCTATGTGACTCAGTTGTGTTC
>JAUJYT010001774.1:0-10521 GCA_033996565.1 Nanhermannia nana
AGCCAAATCATAATTAAATGAAATAACTTATTATTAAGTCAAATAGTGAGACAAACCACTTGAATGAAAAATAAAATTTAAAAAAATTAAATTGTTTCAAATTTATCATTTGATAACTTTATTGAAAGCATAGCTTGGATTGAATGGCGAAAAGCAAAAAAAGAAAGAAAATAATAACTACTTGTGATAGTAAAGAAATTAAAGTTTGTAAAGTTCAACAATGAGAGGTCAAGTTTGTAAGTAATAAATTGATGCCGATTCGGGCCAGAATATGCGGCACTCGGTCAGATCAATTAAAGCATCACTTGAAAATCAAGCCAACTTTATAAAGTTCAATGAACTCGCGTTTTCAAAGAAGAAGAAGTTAAACTTCCGGTTAAGAGAGCACCTTATTATATGTGCTTACAGTAAAAACCTCGTTAGTTATTTTGTTTACAGTACAGTAATGTTAACCTTAGGCTTACTCTATAATTGTGTTGATTAAAACAAATGCACATTACATTAAAAAGAGTAAATTCTATTTTTAATGCAAAGCCTTAGCATTGATAATGACATTTAATTTTTAATAGAAAGAGACTGACTGGTATTTATAATTTATTATTTCATGCTGTTTATACAGTATATAGTATTTATCGAAATGCTTTGTTGTAATGCTTATAGATATGAGTTAACGTTATTACAGCGCTTCAGCCAAGTACTAACTCGTAATAGCTGTGTAAAGCATTGTCCCATTTTATTACAAACGCTTTGCTTCCTATCGGATTAGACTAAGAAAACAAAGTTATTAGAGTACTCTATTTTGAAGAGATGCTTCTTATAATTTATCGGATAAGATATCTCTAACAAGTTCAGTGCACTTGATTTCTCACAATACAGGAGTTATAAATATTGCTTTTATCCGTATTGAAACAACAAGGAAGGAAAGGATCAGCTAATAAACACATTTCTCTATTATACCCATATTTTGACAATACTTTATGTTTTCAGTTATTAAATAATATTATATAATAAGTTTTGTAATACATAACTAATGCCATAATCATTATACAGTATTACAGTATGAGTGTATTATTGCATTAAAATAGTCACAGATATCATTCTTTGCAGTTTGTGTGAGTTCTTTAGCCCCAATTTGAAGGTCACGGAGTTACTGAGATCGGGTCTTTGGTGGCAGTTTCTTGTCTGCTTTTGTGGCGTAGCCTCACAAACATCAGTCAATTAATTTTCCGGATTTTGGTCTCAACAAAATTGATTATCAGTAGTCACAGGTGAGAGCTTTACTGTGTTATAGACTAATTAGATATTAGAGATTCCTCTAATTGAGACCCAATTACGCCACTTATGTGAGCAGAGAGTTCAATGACTTCTCCACTCCGACTCTACAGCTCCATTCAAAACCATCAACACTGCTCTGACCAAGTTCTGAGTTTTCAAGGCCTGTCCTGCAGCTAAATCTTTTGCCTCATTTTGAATCATCTTTTTGAACACTTCTTCAGAGAGAAAAAAACACATCTTCGCCCCCGACACTAAAAGTAACACCTAGTATGCGAGTAGCATTGCTATAATACTGTGTGCATGCCTTCCAAAAGAGCACTGCATGCAAACTGTTCACTAGTTTTGTTGTGCAATTGCAATGTTCTGTTATGTATTGTGTGATCAAATCAACGTTTCTGTCGATTCTGTTTTTCCACACATATATTTCCACATTTTGGTCATACTCTGATAAATTTTTATTTGATAGTAAAATTCCCTCATTTCAAGTCAATGGTAAATTTTGAATTTGTTTTTGCATTAAATTGAGATTAAACATCCAATATATATTAATTTGTGCCACTATAAAGGACGAAAGATTAAGAAACTCACTATTTCAGGTAAATTTTTGTTAATTAACAAACTCTTTTATCTATTAATTGTATCAATTCTAAGCCTTTCCATGACTATTGGTTTTTAACCAATTAATCAATTCAATAAAAGAATGTAATAATTCTAAGAGTGATAAATATATCGCCTTTGAAGTTTTGAACTTTTGGCACTCTTTTACGAGTGACTTTTAAATGTGATGCCGGTATCCGTTAATATTAGGTACAAACTCATATTTATTAAAAATTACTTTATTTAAGTGTACAATCATTTACAAATTTTAATTAATGCCTTTAAACTTTCTATCAATACATTGACATAAAATAGTTGAGTAAATTTTGTTAACAATTTACCCAAAATTGAATTAAATGAGTTTATTTAAATAACTCATAAATTAATTAAAATAACTCATATTTTATAATCGCCCAAGAATTTAAATTAAAAATTGTCAAATTTATCGAGAGATACTTGACTTTAAGTGAAGGCTATGATAGAGACTTGTTATTAGTTTGAGTAATACTTGGATTTAAGAGTTGATGATCGACCACGACTACGAATATGATGGAAGGATCTGCGATCTGCGCAAAACAACTTTTACATCAAACGCTTTAGTCTGTTGTACGTTTTGAACATTAAGTCACATACATGTTTTAGACTTTGTCTCTCAAACCTTTAATTGCTTTCAGTGTACTTTTTCTTATTCCTGAACTAACTACTCAGTCAGTGTTTCATTTTTTTTATTACTAGAAGTATTTAATCCATCAATTATTTAATATTTTTTGATTATTTTGATGTGATTTAAATGTTAAAAATTGTGATAAGGGTTGAGGAATTTCGACTACAGAAAACTCATAACGTTTGACAAGTTTCAAATTTTGTACATCGGTAGAGATTATATTTTTCCAGAGTCTTTATTTTTCTATTAATTAAACTGTGCTAATCATCAAAGGCCTCGTTTTGAGATCGATATTCAAAATATTACCCAAAGTTATAAAGTGTTAAAACTTTTATTTTGTTTGTTTAATTTTTTTGGTCATAATTTTATTTGTTGAGAAAGTGAAATATGATTATTTCAAGAGATTTATTTATATTGGGAGACGAATATTTCTCAGTAACTTCAAAGTCTAGGTATGAAATGAAATTATTCAAATTAATTACTTTAAAAATACGAACAAAAAAATTATAATAGAGTAATAACTATATGATAATACTATATCTGATTTGCTTAACAATTTAATGGTATTAATAAGTTATTGCAATGTGTGTGTGTTGTGTCATATATATGTTTGTTGGGTCTCATTTGATAAGTAAGTATTTCTAAACCATTTTTTGCATAAGGGGATTAACGCCTTTTGAGTCTCGTTTTACAAGTTACTCCCACTTTGCAACAACTTATTCTACAACTTATGGCCTTATAGCCCAACTTTATACGAGTATACATGAACTAATACGACAACTTATAGCATAACACAATGTGCTACACACACACACACACACATACACACACCACTACCCACTACCCCGTTTGTCTAGTGTTACAATTTCACGCTCAAATGAGCTCAATTATTATGGCATTTATATTATATATTATGCCATTTTTAATAAATAAAATAGCGATTTGATTAATACTAAAGCCTAAAGTAACGATTGCAGCAATAGTATGAAAGCAGGTCCTCCTGAGCAGAGCTAACGTTCATACATAGATAGACTGACAAAGGAAGCTAAAAGTGAAACAAACTCAACTGCAATTTTCTCCTACAGTTTTCCCAATTCTGAGAATTCGCCGCTGCAGTCAATGGTACCTAAGTTAGCAGGTCTTTACATTATTGTAGACCCAATAGTTGAACACTACTTCAACTAACAAGTCCTTCACCTATTTTTCTTCTTTTCCAGTATTGCTTTTATGTCCAATTGAGAATACAGTCTCAATGAAAGCAATATTCTATTGATATGCTCTCTTTCTCTATACAGGCATACTATAGTTGTAGTCTCTGTTACGCCAAAAGTGTAGTATTTTATATGAAATGACAGTCCCATTACTTTCCCTTTCGAAGCAAAGAGGGTCGTTGACCGTCAGTGTGGTATGCAATTCAATACACGTGCATTTGTGTTACTCAATATAGTGATACTCATGTATAGAATTCTGCACTGCTTTCTATACTGTCAGACTCACTTTTTTTTAAATAATCGCATAAATGGTAGTGAATCGCGCTTTCGGTGGAGCCCTTCAACAAATATAAATTCCTATGAATACATAAATTACTTAAAATTATGCTATTTTGTGATAAAATTGAGTATTATTTTTCCATTTGTTTATTCATTTAATTAATTAAATAGGAAAGTAGTTTACAATTTTTTTAGCATTATATTATTTTTTTGTGGAAACAGTTTTGATGCAGAAATATTCTTATTTATATTTTAATTGTAGTTCACAGAATTGTATTGTTTATACTTTTTAATAAATTTTGTAATGCATTAAAAATTCAATTGTTTAGCAAATCTAAATACAAAGCTTATCAATAGTTTAAAATACCAATCAATTCGTGGAACAATTATCCAAAATGTTATTATACCACGAATTTAAGAAGCTTTAAAACCGAAAACCTCTATTCACTACTTTGAATGTATACTTTGACTACTTTTACTCTACATATCTTTCAACTATAATGCAAAAACGCGAAACTCTAGTTATACCAGTGCTTGAATACTATCTTTTAAAGCATGCTTTCATATCTCAGTACTTTGAGTTTAGCTAATTTTCAACCAAATGACTTTGCAGGAAAAATTTGAACATTATATTATAGGGTTGCGTAGCATTACATTGGGGATAGGGTTGGAATTCTGCCCTTGCTATAGCTTGTGTAACAACAATCTCTCTCTCTCTCTCTCTCTCTCTCTCTCTCTCTCTCTCTCTCACTCTCTCCTCTCTCTCGCTGTCTCCCTCGCTCTCCCCTCTCGTCTCCTTCTCCCTAAACTCTAAAGTTGAGGGGAGAGCGCAGATGGTGTATTGCCTCACTTTTCACTTTAAAGACTAGTTTTTGGTGTTGGAAATGCCAATGTGTGCAAAAGGAAATTTAACACTACTTTTCTTTTGTTGAATTATGCGCACCTCTAACAGAAAGAAAGAAAGATGAATAATCTTTTGTATATCAGAAGGAAAAGTTTTTGACATCAATATCTACTCGATGATTGTTTATGGACATTGGTCTTCAATATAACTTATATGAATAAATAGAGTTTTTAGTGAAAGTGAAAAGGAGGCCACTATGACTCCCCGAGGCTTGATTTTGAGCTCAAACCAAACTCAGGACATTGACTTCATGGAAACTTAGTGTGAGTGAAAAGAAAAGTTCACCCGAGGCCATAAAATATTGCGTTAAAAGATGTTAGCTATAAGTTAGTCTATGAGTTAGCTATGAGTTAGCTGTGTAGGGATGTTTCAAGAGTAATTACAGAATTTATTACGTAATTTTTCAGATTTTTACGCAGACTTTGCGTAAAATTTGTAAAATAGTGTAAAACTTGAACTTTTTTTTGCAAACAAATGTTTTTGAAAACTTTTGCAATATTTTAAAATTAAAATTGAAAATATATTGACGTCAATTCTATTATCAAATGTAACATTTGAGCGTATTTTTCTATCAGGGAAAGAATTCACACATAGGATCGCAATAGATTTCTTAATTTAAAAGTTGAAAACATTTTAATGATACGGCCCAATTTTAATTCGAAAAATTGTAATTATGTTACTCAATCCAATTCGGGTGAAGAACTTAATGTAGATCAATCCTAAGACGATAATATCTAAATAATTGATTTTCATGAATAGAAGATTTTAAAAGAATTTTACAATTTTTTGCAAATTTTACGCAAAATTACGCTTCAAAAAGATATTTACTTAAAATGGTCAAACCCTAGCTGGGATTAGGAGTTAGCCTACCAAAAAACTTTCCCTTTTTATGTCCAGTTTGCATATAACTGCTATGCACGGATGAATGCGTAAAGTCGCTGCACCTCTGGATGACCGGCGATACAAAACAGACCTTACCATAAGAAAGAGCACACAATTTGAAAAGATGCATTTTGTTAGCTATTTAGGTCATATGTAAGCTCAATAGTTTTACATTCTCTCAATGCCACTTATTGTCATTGTTGTCATTGTTGTATAGTTTTGGATGCTTTCAGTCTATGTATATATTTAGAAACTAAAGTCCACTTATTGTCATTTCATTCCTTAACCTAATGTACTTTGTAGTTAGCATTTAGTTCTATATATTAGTAGAGTATGAGATTACAAGACTCTTACTTTCAAACAGATCACGAAACAGCAGAACTAGTTCTTCGCCAGTACCACAAGACTTCACTATGAAATCAGAAGAAGAATCAAGAGCTCACTTTCTACATCATCATAATTCTGATCACAACAATCATCACAATCATCGTACAAATCATGCTAATGATCAGTCATCTACTAATCAAAACCATCGCCCCATAGAAATAGTTTTCCAAAACATATCAGTTTCAGTCGAATCAAAATCTTCAAATAATCTTTCTCAAGAAAGACGTATTTTGCGGGACATCAGTGGTTATGCTAAACCTGGACAAATACTAGGCGTAATGGGACCATCAGGCAGTGGTAAAACTACTTTATTAAGTACATTAAGTGGAAGACAAAAGCCTACCTGTGGCTGCATTACACTCAATGGAGAGGCTATTAATAAGCAATTGAGGCGCAAAATTTGCTATGTCTTGCAACAGGATATCTTCTTCCCGAGTCTAAGTCTACGACAAACTTTAATCGTAAGTCACTTTTTACAAATATTCTAAATATTTCACGACTCTCTTTAAAATGCAGAAGAATTACGTGTTCTTTGCGAAAAGTGTTTATTTTTTGCAAAAAAAATTCATTTTAATTTTGATAACTTATAATTTAAATAAATTATACTTCAGTCAAAATGAGTTACAAATAATGATTGAACTCGTAATAAATCATGTCTCTTAATGCATCGTTAGTCGTATCCCGAAATAGTGATGACTACTATATGAGTTGTAACTAGGGATAGGATTATTAGTGTAGCAAATAAAAGAGCACGGGTTTCTTATATGGTATTTATCTCAACTACCAAAGAGCAAAAGTGGTTTTCAACTATATTGCGCTCTTGTATTTGTGTGTATTTGGTTTGTCCTCAATCAAAATTCTGGGAAAGTATAATCTGTTTATAAACGAAGACTTAATTCTATTTAGAATTTTAGGATAATATTCTCAAAGGCTTTTTGTTTCCACATAAAACCTATGCTTTGTTAAAATCAAATCATATTTGGATTCAAGTATTGATTTAAATTCCATAGATTTAAAAAATGTGAGTGTTAGTCATTTTTCTTTAAGACTAAATGTTTTATAAAAAAAAGTTATTTAAATCAAATTAAAATAATTGCCTTACTTTTTAATAAATATCATGTATTTCGTAAATTAAATAAATTAATACCCAAATGCTTTTTAAAATTATATTAAAAATCCATTTTCAGCAATTCAATTGCCATTTTATTTACATTAAAATAGATTGTCCGACATATGTCTTCTATCAGCCTGTCACATTTAATAAAAAATTGATTAAATAGTAACCTTATCAACTAATCATAACAACGTTACTGGGTAATACAGTAAAAGCTCGATATAACAAACCTCGATATAACAAACCTCGATATAACAAACCTCGATGTAACGAAGATCTCGTTATAGCGTACATACCCGGAATCCCGTTCGGCTATAAAATTAAGCTAAAATCCATTCGATATAACGAACAGTTCGATTTAACGGACAAAAAATTTTTCCCTTTGACGGTTCGTTATATCGAACTTTTACTGTATACAGTATGATATAAAGTCCAAAATTTACTTACTTCATGTGTAACAGATATTTAGAACATATTTTGCAATATTATTAAACTATTAATAATATTATAATTAATAATTGATGTAAACACTCAAACTTTTCGCATAATATATGTATAATTGTTGAAAAATTAAATTTTATATAATATTTTGTTTAATACAGAAATAATTGATTGCACTGCATAAGTATTTTATTTCATAAAATAAATGAACATTTATTGTAAAAGTAACGCACTTTTCTCACTTTCATGAAGTTAAAATAATTTAATATTAAGATAAGATAAATACAGTAAAGCCTGTCAAAGTTGGGCAAGAAAATAAGTCCTTTTTGCAAAATATATAAAGTAAAAAACAATTAATATTTTGCTAAAAGGACTTAACTTTTTGCCCAACTTTGACAGGTTTTACTGTAATATTTAATTTTACTTTTACAGCGATGGTACAAAGTCCCGCCCAGTGTTTATATGCTCATTATCAGAAATATATTGCATATCTTTTATGCCCTATTGTAATTTCCATGTATTATCTATAAAATAAAGATCTATACGACCTTTTGTCTCCAAAGTTCTAAAAGACTCTTCCTCACTTAGAACTGGTATATGCGTTAATTGAAATAACATTATGTGTTAGAGATAACTTTACAACTTTTAAGGGTAAAAACTGAACCTTAGAAGTCATCACTTACTTACTATACACATAATGTTATTTTAATGAGCGCATATACCAGTAGTATGTAAGAAAGTATCTTTTACAACTTTGGGACAAAAGGTAGTATCAATCTTTATTTTATAAATCATACAATAAACTCAACGTAACGCATATAGGGTTATCAGTGTCTGTACGCTTTTGACCAACCCCCACATGACTGCGTACGTACATTATGGAATAGCTTATAGTATTTTGCTTTAAGTGTTTAAAATTCTATATAAATTCTTATTCAATATACATTCCTATGTGTAAGCTTTATATAAATGAGATAGACGTTGGATTTAATTTTAATTGAAATAACTTTTATTATTAATTCTCCTAATATTTATCAATTTTTAAATCAACGAATATTAATTTTAACAAAAATAAAAAATAAAGTATAAAAAAATTATTAAAAATAATTTCACGTTTAATTATTTGATTAATTGGGGAATCTTCAATGTGTAACTATACAGTAATAGAGGTATGTTAATTCAAATTAGAGGTCTGTGTTTATTGTTTTGGAAAACAGGTAAGTTTTAGCGGATTCTTTTTATTCTTTGATTTTGTTTGCATCGAATAATTTAATTTGAAATAATCCTTAAACACATATCACACTATATTTGTTCTGTGAGCGAATTTGATCTGTGTTTGAGGTCATGAATTTCAGTGAGAAGAGGACCCACATCATTGGGGTCTATGCCTGATCTAATGCAAGAGTGTTCTTCTTTAAGAATTCGTAATTCTTCTAATAATTTCATAAGTTTCAAATATTTTGACATTGCTTCACATTTAGAGGAATGCTTTGTTTGTAAATATCTCTGAAGTAAATACATGTATGTCTGCTGTTCCAGTCTATATATTAAATTTAATTATATAAATACCATTTAATATTTTAATTAATTATAACACATCAGGTAAGTAATATACCATCAGATGAAAGATGTCTGATAAATACTGTTGCCAGGTCTCCCGGATCCAGTTAAATTTTTGAAAACACACCGCTTGACCCCCCCTTAGGTTTTTATATGAGTTTTGAAAATTAAGAAAAATATACCTCGGTCTCCCCTTTGATATTTATTATCTCCCGAATTTGACGTAATCCAACCTGGCAACCGTAGCAGTTACGTCTACTGCGACTTACTTTATGAATTCTTGATGAATAACGTTAGCTCGGTCTGGGGTGAAAAGAACAATAGCTGTCAACTTAAATATAAATATATGTATATTAGACAAAATTCAAAATTAATTTTTAAAATATGTGAAATCATTTAAAGTACCAAATCGAGAACAATCGCATCTCTTTTCCATTCTTCTATAAATGATTTAAGAAATTTTTTATTTTTTTCGAACATTTCAATATTTTCCTTCTTCATTACATCGAAATTAACTAAAGTTGCGTTTTCGTTGTCCTAAACAACCAAGTGAACAATAATTATTTTAGATAAACATTTGCATATAATGGTTTATTTCAAAGAGAGTGATGATCCAAATTGAAGGGCAAAAGCTAAGCTCGAGCTTAAGCTTGAGCTGAGTTTGTCCCAGTTCATGTTAAAGCTTTGCAAATTCAATATAAGCTCAAGCTGAATAACATGTGTTTTTATACTGTATGCGACGAGGGGCAATATTTTTAAATAAATTTTTAAAATTTTGTTTTGGCTATAATATCGAAAAATATAATTTTTAAATTAGACTTAATGTCAAACTAGATTTTTTGGTTAAAATTTTTTTGAAAATATTTAACGGGTTTTGTGTAATAAATTTTTGAATTTTCAGACTCAAAAAAAATTTAATTAATTAATTACAGGGCTCGCAGAGTTCATAAGTCAAAGTGGTAGAATAAGCCTATCACTCATTTTAGGTCTACTTTCTATTAAAAAAGTTTCAAAAAATCTATTATTTGGGATTGGGTCCCATATTGATAGGGTAACCAAGTCTAATGGATTCCAAATCTGGACAGCTTAAAAAATCAAAGGGGGGACCAAATGATAATTTTACATAAGTTCTTATTTTGAGAAAAACTCAAAGGAGGGACCAAGCACTGTATTTTTTTAAAATAGCCCAAAATCTGGACGGTTGGTC
>JAUJYT010001775.1:0-10521 GCA_033996565.1 Nanhermannia nana
TGAAAATAATCATTTTTAAAAGTGACGATTTAATAATATTTAAAATTACAAGAAATAATTATTATAAATATTAATTTAAATAAACATATTACAATTTCTAACTATGTCAAACGAAACAGGTATGTATTCTAGATCCATATTTTATTAAAGTTTGTATTATGGGTATTATGAACCTTAATTATTCCAGAATTATTCAATATAAAGTACAAATAAATTAATCTAAATGTTCATCCCCTTTATAGCGGTCGGGGTTGGGACGGGACAGTGCATTACTATTACAGAATTTCACTAATTTAAAACCAAAAAGTTATAGTCAAATCTTTTACTACTACCGGTAATATAAAGGAGGTTTTTCAGGATAAGCTCTTCTGAAATATAATTTCAGTATAAAAGATAAACTCAATTTTCTATACCTGTAATAATTTCTCAAGTTTTTAATTTTTAAGCCTCGTCTTTGATAATAATCTATTTGTTTATTAGTGAAATATAAAGAATCATTAAATAAATAAAATTTTAATTAAAGCTATGGCTGTGATACTTGTAATCGCAACTATATTTCTGGCCGGTATGGGTTTGGATTATTACGTATATCAAAAAGCAAACGACGTTTTCCTCATACTGTTGGCCGTAATAGTATTCATATTTGTTCGTATTGTTTAAATTTTAAAAAATGATAAAAATAAAAATATATTAACTATATTTAAAAAATACTCAAGCTAATACTAAAAATGCTCACATATATGATACAAACTAAACTTTAAGTACAGTACTATTGCCAGAGATACACTTTCTTTCACTTTAATTAATATTTACTTTTAATTAATAATTAATATAAAATTCTCAATAATACACACCTAATACCTGTATAATACATGCATAAACTATGATACTGTCAAGATATTGTGATAAACTGTAAAGTTATATACAGTGATGATAGTGCTCGTGCTCGCCACTGAGCACCAAATGCTCGAGCACTTAACATCACTGGTTATATAAAATTTATTAATATTTGCTTCAGATTCAAAATAATTTTTTTGCCTATACATCAAAGTGTATCAAAAGAGCGGTAGCATTTTGTTTGTTATTATTTTATTTTATATAAGCTCAAGTCGACTTATGATCAAACAAAGAGCACCAGTCTCATACTCTGGTGACTTTACAATTGAATACCAATACAGGTGTTCATTGCAGGTATTAAGTTTGGATACGCAACAAACTAAATGTATCCTTTTATAAGAAACAGTGTAAGTAATATATGATTTTTAAATTTTTGGCAGCAATTCATTTTTTTGATTTAATAGAGATTAAAGACAAATTTGATATACAAATTACTCATGATTTACAGGTATCAGTGTAAATGTGATTGTGTACATTCAAGACTGATCTTATCTCACACTTGAATTTTATTTTCATTTCTTCAATTGAGTCAATTATAGTAACGTTTAATTTCTAATATAATTAAAGCACTCATTCGTGTCAATAATACAAAACGAAACAAAAATACAAAAACAGACTACACAAACACCATATATATCATGTGCAGTTGTGTGCAGTACTGTTATTAAGAGTTTGTATAAAATAATGTCTAAATAAAGCTTATGTTTAATCACTTTAATAAATGTTTGATGAAAACAAAACTATTGACTAACACATGTTTAAGTCTAATCTAAATAATTTCTATTTTAATAATTTCGATTAACCATAAGCAGATCACAAATATCCGTGTAATTGTAGAGAATAACATGTTGTTTGTCTTTGAATAAAATAAATATTTTATATCAGAAAAGTAGATTCAATTAAATAGAGCACAAATGACGGCTAACCCCTTCTGCAATATCCCATTCAATATTTTTCTGTTCAATAAGTTTATATCGAAAATATCAATTCAGTATAAACTCTTTCAAAACTATACAATATTTTCTCCATATATTACTTCAAATGAAACTTTTAGGTAAATAATAATTTTTCAGAATATAAATCTTTTTAGATAATAATTTATTTATTTATTTATTTTACTTCCAATGATATTTCAAGTCCTAGATATTCAAATATTGGTCTATTTAAGTAGCCTTTTATTTATTGCTTATTGTGGTAAATGTCCACTAAAGAATTGATCAGCCCTTGCACTTGTCGTGACGAAGTAGTTATCGAATGTGCAGTGGATCAAAAAAATAGATTTGAAGGCTCTTTTTAGAAATTCATCAAATTTAACAAAAGCAGAGAAGACATACAATACTTTTACACTCAAGAACAATGTGGTTAAAGAAATTGAAAACAAGACATTCTTTGACGTGAAGTTCAAGAGAATAGAAATTTACGCAAAGAATTTGGAACGTATTCATGTGGACGCCTTCGGAGAATATAACACAGAAACTATTGAAGAGTTTCACCAATTCGGTGATTCGAGTTTAGGAGACGATCTCTATAGCGATGGTATTCACAGCGTTGAGCTCTTTAGTGAACGTCCGAGAGATTAGTTTTGAAGAAACATATTTAAATAGAATACAATCGCATGCTTTTAAGCTGAGAACTGGAGCTCAGAATCATCTAACGTCTGTTGATTTGAGCGGAAAGGCTTTTGGTGAAGAGAAAAGGAATTTACAAATCACTTGAGTCGGCAATTATTCATTTTACTATTTGGCTGCCTTACAGTCTATTAATTTACAGTCACAGAAAATTAATAACATTGGGATCCATGCGTTCGATATATGGAAGCCTTCAGACGAGCAAATGAGGATCAGTCTGATTAAGAATAATATCGATGATAACAGTATAGAAATAGGGCCTTTACTAATGCTAAGATACCATTTTTATTGAGCTTGGCTTTAATCAGTTGACTTATATTGAAGTACGTACAGTATTTTTGGTCCAGTTTTGCGGTTAAATAACAATACAATTTTTTATTTTGATGAAACCCGTTTAAGTGTGACTGTCGTATGCTTTGGCTCAGAATAGAGAAAGACTTTTATGTCAGTCAAATTAAATATATTGTCATAATTATCAGAAACCTGCTGGCAATTATACTAATTTTTGGGATGTTAGTGGATATAATTTTAATACTTGTATTGATTAACATTAATTGGAACTGTTTTTGCTTTTGTTTAAACAATTTTATAGAAATCTATTTAATTTAAACTTTCTTTAGTAAATAAAACTAACGAGAATTTTAATCATTATTTTATATAATATCATCGATTAATAAGTTATGTTTTCTAAAAGACTTTTAAAGTTAGACCTAAATAATATAGTTTATTTTTGTGACACAGATTTAACCAAATTTTAATAGTGTTTTCTGAGATACAATTAACTTAATAGTAACCGTAAGTATATTGCTTTCAATATATCATTTTTATCAACACTTGCATTGATATTATCAAGAATTACTACGTATATTAAATTTTTCTGACATATGATAATAATCCCAGTAATAATGTTGTGCATAGGCTCAAAAACTCCGAGCCTGAGCCTAAACCTCCAAAATGGTCATCGAGGCGAACCTGCAGCCATACATCATCGCAGGCTTATTGATAACATTATAAAAGATTTATTCATTTGTTTAGCTTAAAGCTTAAATATGAAATACAAATAATGCAAAATATTAAATTATTGTGAATGCAAGTGAAATTTATTATACAGACTAGGGATGCCACAGATTCAGGGAGTCTAAGCTAGAGGAGAAATATCAAAGGGTAAGACAAAACGTATGATTTCTTAATTTTTTCTTAAAAAATCAAAGGGAAAATCAAAGTATACATATTTAGATTTCTATATTCTTATAGGTGTTCTTTTATAAGGTTTCATAATTTTAATTTAGAGGGTATACTTTAAAAATGATAAAAATGATAAAAAAACATTGGAATTTAAATTTAATAAGATATTTGTTTGTTAAATTTTGAACTTATTCCAAGTCCATTGAAATTTAATGTTAATTTTGATAAATGGAGTTTCAAGCCTTAAGCTTAACATATCAGCTGGAGACTCGAGAACTCATCTAAAAGCTGGAGATTAGCGTAAAGCTGGAAATGTGGCATCCCTAATACAGACTCTTCGAGCTCAATAGCCTCAGCCTACAGAGCCTAGGCTCAAGAACCACAGAGCTTGAGTCTGGAATCAAAATCTAGAGCCGTCAAAATGCTCCTAAACCCAGGCTGGAACCTCAGCCAGAGCCTATGGTCAACATTGCTCATTAATTCAGAAAAGACTAAGTAGTAAAAAATGCTGTATAATATTATGGAGACAATAGAGTCAACGATTACCAAAATACTCATATTTTTCATGCTCTCATTAATTCAAACATTGAATTCTACATAAAAATTCTTTAATATGAAAAGAGATTCAACACAAAAAATTATTTCTAGTTGTGTATATCGTGTACATGTCTCTTCACATCTTAAAGCTTATTATTTTTATAATTATAAAACTTTATCTCAAAAGTTGTTAACAAAAAATGTGATAAATATGTTGTAAACTAAGAAAAACACATTTATGTTTGATTAAAAATATTCATATTTTTAAAACATATAACAGGTATAACTGTCATGAAAAGATGGCTTCTTTTATGGTTAATAATATTTTTAAGAATATTAATAATAAGAATATGTTAGAAAAATTTCGGAAATCAGAAGATATCGAAATGATTCCTAAGAATAGAAAAATACCAATTTCTAGGAATAACAGTGAGAGAGAAAGAACTTATAAAGAATTAAAAGCGAAATATATGACAACATTCATACTATATTTTTGTTCATTCATTTTTGTGAGTATAAAACGTTTTTTTATCTAAGCTTTCCTTCTCATGATTTACATGAAAAACTCGAAATTGTAAGCGAAAATTAAAAGAAAATTTCTGTTTTTATGGTTAGGGAATCGCCACATATATAAATGCATTAACTTTAATAGATTTACAGCAAATGCTGAACACATCTATTGAAAAGATATCAATTGTGTTCACGATATTTAGCATATCATTTACTATCGGCTCTATTCTAAGCAGCGTTTTATTCAATCTATTTGGTCGTCAAATATGTGCAATCATTTTCCTGTCAATAATAGGGATTTCCGATGCATTGACACCATTTTCACCATCAATTTGGTTCTTATATATGCTGACAGTTTTCAAAGGTCTATCATGTGGTGGCTTTAATACTGCACAAATTGTTTGGATAATAGATATTTGGAAACAGAAAAGTCCACCTTTTATTCAAGCGCTACTATTTTGGATATCTTTAGGGTCATTCATAGCCCCTCTTGTGAACAGACAATATCTTATCGCTGATAATAATGATTACTGTTTTCATAATCAAATTAACCAAAAACCAGAGCAAAATTTGAATTCATTAGAGAACAGCACTTATTATCCGAAAGTCCAACAATTTTTTGCTAACTATTCAGTGACACTAAACTTACCTAATTTTCCAGATATTTTTAATAACACATTCAATGATTATTATCAGCTTATTTTGGAAACTTATACAAAAAATTTGACTAAAATTAATGAAAATTCGAATCAAAAATCTAAATCATGTGACAAAGAATTATTGCTGAATATTCCGTATGCTTGTGAAGGATTTCTAGCAATATGCGGATCAGCATTGCTGTTCATTTTGCTAATTGATCAGAAAGAACAAGAAAAGAATAACTATAGAAGAGCTTCTAAGAAGCGAAACAAAGATATTCTGTCGTCGAGTCGACTATTCAGTGACGGCGAAAGTACAAGTTCTGTCAAATGTTGGAGAAGAAACTTTTTTATATTTTGTGGTTCAACACTATTATCAGCTTATATAGGAATGGAATTCGCAAACTTTCAACTGTTGGCAACGTTTTCTCGTTTCACTGATCTTAAGCTTACGGGTAAATAAAAATAAAATAAAATATTCTTTATTAGAGTTAAGTTGACTTTTGTAAATTTTATAATATACAGTACAGTACATGAATATTATTTTAAGCCAAAATATAGTATTAATATAAAAATAAGAATATTATTAATTTAAATACGAAAAAGTCTATATTTTTTAAGCAATTAAGTTGACTTAGATTTCACTTTTGACAACCTTTATAATTAAGTCAATATTAAAGATAAATCTCTTTAACAGCACAAATCCTTTCACTACAAACATGATTTACAAAATTATTTATGATTACAGGTCCGGACAGTGCACTGTTAATGTTAGCTCTATTCGGATCGTTCACATTATTTCGTGGTATCTCTATATTTATTGCATTCACTATTAAACCCCAAATCATGCTAATCGTTAACTTTGTGATCATTACTATTGCAAACATGATACTAATTATTTATGGCGATCACTCATTTTTAATGATGATTTTTGTGAGTTTAGTCTTTAAACTATTTAACTATAAATAATACTTTGAATATTTGTGATTACAATATAAAACTTTTTCTGTATCTCAAAGGCAAGTATTCTATTGGGAGCAGGATTTTCATCAACAGTACCATCAATTTATTCATTTCTCGAGCAATACATACATCTGAATAATAATATCGGATCAATATTTATATTTTCTGGTGGATTAATGTCTGCAATCAATACTGCAATAATAGGAAAATTTATTGGAAAAAATCCATTATTCTTATTGTTTATGAACTTATTCTCTATAATAATAGCTATATTAATGGTAATCATTATTTGGTGTTCAAAATGTTTGGTTAGTTCCGGAAGTTTTACTTTAAATAGCGAACAAAATAATGAGAAAGATAGCAATGAAAAAGAAGATGAATTTGATTCTGAATTTGACGATAAATTTATTTCTGATGGTAGTTATCATATTAGATATAGACTCGCGTCCATTATAAGTATTAACTAATTATTAATATTGTATACCTGTATGCCTTTCTCAAACAGATATAAAGCTTAAATTTATGACAAGTTTTTAATCAAATTAAATCTAATAATAATTTTATGCTTAGAAATTAGGAATCCGTATAAAATGCTTGCGTTTTGAAATGCAAACTTTGAAAATAATGTAAATAAAATTATAAATAAAAGAATCTTATTTATTACAAATTACACATTATTGTAACATAACTTATTCCAATACAATATAAATTCACTTACTTTTGCACAACTGTTATAGGACATACTGTACATCTATCTGCCGCTTAACTATAAGCCTTCATCGCCACAAGTGATCTCTGAACGGATTCACCTTCGCTTTTTAGCATTTGCTTCAGATATTACAAATTTTGTGTCAATTGTCTTTAACTTTAAGTTTTGATTATTTTTTGATTATTTTCATTTAAACATAGTTTGAGACACACATGATTTGAGATAAACTATGTATAATTGCAAATAAATTTGTGTGCATCACTATAGAACAACTCTGACAGAGAAGTTTATTTGCTTTTATATATCAATTAATAGTTTAATGTCAGGCGTTATCGTATGGGCTGTCATTTACTAAAAACATGATCTGATAATCAGCCTGAGAATCAGGTGATTATACCAAATATAATTTTGCTAAAAATTTAAAGTTTTCAATAAGAAAAAATAGTTATTTTTAAATCTCACACTTGAAAAAGGGGTTTATTTATAATAAAAGTAAATCATTTGATCACTTGTTCTGACGAATGCTTGCAGTTAAGCAGCAGATACATTGTCCACATGATTGTGGTCTTATTCGTCTCATTTAAGTTGTGAAAAGCAATAAAATCTAAATTCAATTATTATTATTATATGTTCTTTAAGAATTACAAAAACATATATGAAATATTTCTGATTAATTTATAGCTAGTTTGTTATCTATAAACCGAGTTATGAAATATTCTGTCCTATATCTAGTGCTTAGCTTTTTCGGCGTAACTTGAATGTCAATTTCGGCGGCAATATTCGGCTTAAGGGAAAAACCTAAGGATTTTTCCTGAATTCGGCGTAAAAATAATCAATTTTAGAAATATATCTGTTTTATTCATTTCCTATTAGAAAAAGTAGTTACAAAAGTATTCATATTAAACAATAATAATGAATAAGTCATTCCTCAATGTCTACACTGAAATACATTCGCATTTGAATTCTGAATGTGTCTAAATTTATGCCATTCCTTTTGATTGTAGATTTCAGAGACTTCAAAAAACAGATACTTATAATAATTGAAATCTTGAATCAGTTGAAATTTTTTGAAAGAAGAAAAAATTTGAAGTTTTTTTTAGTGTTTTTCTATACTATTTTTCGAAAAATTCGGTTTATTCGGATTATTCGGCGTCACGCCGAAAAAGCCAACCACTACTTATATCTAACTGGATCTGATCGGTAGTTTATTTTGTCTAATAAAGTAAAGTCTCATTCATAAAAACTTCACTCGTACTCATACTACAGATAATTACTCATAATATTAAATCTTATATTAACGTCAAATAAAGGATTATATAATGGTCTCAAATCAAGATAGCAAAAAAGATTTTGTAAATAAATTATTTCTTATCAATTTGATGTTAATACTATTTTATGCCAAATAGTATGGTGGTATCAAATGGTGTAATGAATTTATACCAAATTTCTATTTCAACCAAAATATATAATTATCATTAAAATAAAGTGAAATTTTACATTCAAATGATATAAAATAATTTTAAAAATTCATAAAAGTAAGGCATCTCCGAGATTCGAACTCGGGATCTCCTGTTTACTAGACAGGCGCTTTAACCAACTAAGCCAAGACGCCTCTGATGAACGCAAGTGTTTAATTGTTATAGTGATAAATGGGTAGATAACGGATTAAAACAAATTTGAGATTACGGTTGTCAAACGCACAGATTTGGATTGTATTGTACAGATTTAAGAGGTTCACACCTTAGTCTGCGTAAAAAAGTATATAAATAAGATGAGTTGCAGAAAATGTATATATTTATTTAATTTCTAATAAATAAGCGTATAATTAAAAAATAATTTCAATTTAAACTATAAAAAATGATTTCACCTAAGATATACAAATTGATAATTTTTGTGCAGGTTTAGACTCTCAAGGATTAGGCAATCATATGTGCCATATGTGAGATACAACTGATTATAACAATTAACTAACATTGAATTAAAAGCTATAAATTACACGTTTAGTGGATTCATGACAACATTGATAAACTAAATAATTCACTAAAACAATAAAAAACAGTAGGATTTCATTTGGAAAGCAATAAACTTTATTCATTCATAATATTTTTTACAAAGACACACACATTAAGAGCACTTAAAATTTGATTCATATCTTTTCTTAATAAATAAACTGAATTCATAAGAATTTATTAAATTAAAGTTTGCGCTCAATTTAATGCAATGAATTGAATTTAATTGACAAAATTGTGTGGAATGAGTGACATCTTTGCCATCATAGATGATACGCAAAAAATGTATATTTGTAGCCTTATTCTGATAATTTTCAAAAATAAGACGTGAAGCAAATGACGGAATTACTCCGTCATAAAAACCCAGAGCAATAGAAAGCGATTCTATAGTGTCGTAATGTCCAGAAAATAAAAAAAACTTTTCTATAGTATTGTTTGATTCGATTACATAAAACATATTTCTGAGAAAGCTGTAGACATAGAATAAGTTTATATTCTTTGTTGCGTTCCATTTAGAAGTCTTCAAGTTTACAGACGTTAAGAATGATAGAAATTGAGTTATATTTTCTGTATTAATGCAATTCATATTATGATTATTATCTTCAATGCAATGATGTGTGAAGTTATGGCAGTAATAAGTAATCAAACTGTCTTCAATGTCTTCTGGCTTTTTAAATAGATGTAAATCACTGTTATTTTTAGCCAGAAATGGCCCGAAATCTGTTATATATTTTTGTGTCTCTTCTATTATAGAATTATCTAATTTTTCAGTCGTATTATTATTGTCCGAAGTTTTTTCAGTACAATTCAGAAAATCACAGAATTCAGGTCTTACACAAAATTCTTTTTCAGAGTCTATAGATATGATTTTAGAATATTCTATAGAATAGTCTTTTCCTAAAGTTTTCAGAATAGGATATAGAAAGGCTATTGCGCTCTCTTTTGTACGTAAACTTTCTGTTGAATAAGACTTTATTGGATCAACTGTTGAATGACTCAAATTTAATCTCGAAATATAATTATTCCCTGAAATAAATTGAAAAAATTGTTCTTAGGATTAAAAAAAAAATTTATTTTCGATTATTTAATGAAAACACAGCATATGCGTTACGATAGCATTGAAAGCTTGAAATCCTTGAAAAATAATATTTTGCAACATATTATCAAAGAGATCAAGCCTTGAATATATGTTAATGCGTGAGAGAAAGGAACTTGAAAATCATGTCTTTCGGCATTTCAAATACCTATGAGTTGTCCTAACCTGAGATGTTGAACAAACCCAACTTTAGTTAATAAGTCGACATAACATTTAGAATCTAACGTTTCTCTAATCGAATAATTGTTTTTTCTCATATCATTCAAGAACTGTTCAAATAATTTGATATCATCACTATTTTCTGATGTACTTAAGTCGCAATTCATTTGATCCAAATCTCTTAGTGGCC
>JAUJYT010001776.1:0-10519 GCA_033996565.1 Nanhermannia nana
CCTTTTCTTGACAGTCACTCTTATCTAATGATAATTTGGATAACACTTTGTCGAGTAAACGCAGTGCTAATAGAAATTCGTGCTCATAATCAGTCTCAAGCATAACGACTGCGATCCAAAAGAATTGCGCCAAAATAGAAGTTTTATCTTCTAATGTCATATATTGCTGTTCTTCCAATGTTTTAAGTGATTGCGCACTTCTGGACCGTCCGAGTGCTGTATTGTTAAAACCTGTAGTTTTCAAAGAGTCTGTATCGGTATTAGTCCTGTTTCGCATTTCTTTTCCATCAGAATGTGTCGATTCGATGGCACTCCTTTTGATTGGATATGAAACTGAATACGATGTGCTTCGCGTGTGATTAGACATCTGATGTCGCATCAGAGGAGCTGATGATACAGAACAGGGCAGACTGCTGGAGACAATAGTTGATGAACTGTTGGTAGAGGTGAAAGAGTTGCCGACGGGTGCACTGCGCCTGTTATTACTTTCCTTAGAATTTAGATTTGGTGTTGATTTGAAAAATTCTCGAACGAGTTCACCGAAAATTCTAGAATCAGAATCCAAAGCGTCGACAGCAGATTCCAAAGTAAGCATAAGTTCAGTGACATATCCCTGCATGTCTTCGCCCTGTTCTGAAACAGTTTCCACTAAACGCGATAATATGTCTGATAACATACGAGAATTGATTGGCATTCTTAGAGCGCGAAATATTTGCAAAGAGCGACCGGCATAGTGTCGAGACGAACACGAGAGCGCCAACTGAAGAGATATCTCAGACCATCGCTCTTCAATTTTGGCCGCAGGCATTGATTCTTTAAAAACGTATAAAACATGTTCAATAAAATATGACAATTGATCAGCGCTTCGAATAGACCAAACTTTTGCTGTTATGTCTTCATAATTCCAGAGTTGGAAACCTTTTTTGGATGAAAGGAAATCTATCAAACATTTTATGTAAGTCTCCAGTGAATAAAGAGCTTTAGTGTCGGCCACTTGTGCGTCTTCGTTAGTTTCCGAGTACTGATTATTAGAGTCTTCAGTTTTATTTTGATTAATAGCATCTTTTGGCGAAAATAAACCCGAAAAAACTGTACGACTTTTTTTACGGCCTAAACTGCTTTGACGAGAACTGCCGCTTGAATTTGAGTTAAAGTTTTTCAAATTTGGCGGATCTATGAAATTGGGCAATGGTTTAGGTGTACTGGTTTGGGTTGTTGTTAAACCGTAACCTAATTGTTGGGTTTGATTATTGAGTAAAATTCGCGCCACATTCAGGTGATCGTTATGTGCAGACAACACAATCAATAAGTTGAGCAGCAATTGCTTGCAGTGCTCGTGTACTAAAGAGCGCGTGTGATCCAAACCGAGAAATATGATGTGCAACATAAGTGGTATGTGAGGCGTCCAATCTATTGATATGCCATCGATTGTTATGTCAGAGATAAGCATTAGCGCCAAATTGCACCGATGGAAGCCTACCACTGGCTGACCGTTATTTGGCAAGAATTCGGTCAGAGGTGCGTAATATCCACCAAATTCAGGCATTGGTAATGGTCTTGGCTGTGGTGTCATTGGTTTTTGTGTTCTATCAATATCTGCAACTCTTATGAGATTTTCACTTAAAAGGAAGTCTTCATCACATAAATGATTGATTCTATCGTTTTTACACAAAACGTCTATTTTGTTGAGATTGTCTTTCATAGAAATGTGACAGTTATCGAAACAACAATATCTTTCATTAATTCCTTCGGAATTCTTGCTGTGTCTCTTCGTGTGAAGAGTTCCCGATTCACTGAAAGTCATTACAGTAGAGGTTCCGCCGTCTGAATTGCCATTAGAGCCGTTCACTCCATCATCTGAATGACCGCTACCTTTCCTTATGCTTGTTATTCGAAAAAAAGGCGGCGCTTCAGTGCGCTCAGTGAGACAGTTAAGCGATTCAACGGTTTGTAATTCAGACATCAACTCATCGATTAGACGTTCAGGTTTAGAGTGAGCCAAATATATAACAACTCTTTTGGCGTAAGGCAAGAGTTCATTAGGAGCCAAACCGGTCAATATGAATAAATATCTGATAATAATTCTCAAATTGTTTGGCCAATAGGCGCAAAGTGCACACCAAACCTCTTCTATTTCTTTTGGGAAATTATCCCCAAATTTTACAGTTATATAAAACAAATTATTCAAAACCATTTCTGAAGCTTCTGCTGAACCCCAGCCCTCTTTGGCGAACTCGTGATCCAAAGTAGAGTCATTGGAAGTTGAATAGGCATGAAATGGATTTTGGGAGGGCTGGACATTAGGGTCCACCAGTTCCATATTGAAAAGCCAAGGAATTAGATATTGCAATAAATTTTGACCAACAGTTGGTCTTGCGGTTTGAAATCGATATGTTATTTCGGAAAAGACTGGCATTGTTAGCTCTGGGTGTAAGTGAGCCATACGTCTCGATATCTCCAATTGAGAACAGGGGTAAACATTTGAGAGCAAGGGTTCGAAACTATTTTTAACTTTTGTAGGCTTTCTTCTCAGTTGAATATCAGAAAAATCCAAATAATTATTATCCAAATCAAAAGTAGTGATTTGAACGGCGCCTTCAATATCAAGGCTTTCACTTTTATCGTGTTCGTCATCTACTGTTAAGTTCAGCATTTCATTGGCTGTGGAACCAAAAAACCTGTAGTCGAGAATCTGCAAAAGCTGTAACGCGAGCTGATGTGTGACCGCTCGATGACAGCCAATGTTCATTAGCGTCACATTAATAATAGCAATATAATGATCGCACGGATATTCTCGAACAGAAAATATTGTGGCGATAGCTTTGAAACATCCGTCGGCGACGTTTATATCTTTAGTAAAGCAACAGTCGACCAACCAGTCCAACAATGAGCCGACATCTGTGTTATATTCCAATAAGAGAACAATGGTTTCTAATCCTAACTCTTTAACTCGTTCTTCTTTAGAGCTGAGCAGATGTGTGAGCCATATATACAAATTGCTTTCATCGAAAAGGCATTGCGGGTCAAATACAGAACCACAGCACAAAACAGAAGACATGGCCAGTAATGCCAAAAATTCTAATTCACTGATTGGCGGCAAATAATCGAAATAATTTTGTTGTTGTTTGTAATTAATAAAAACATAATTTCCATATTTTCCACTCCAAGACGCGAACAAATAAAACAAATTGCGTCTCAATTCTCTACTGAGAAGATTAGATCTGCTTTCGATCGGAAAACTTTTAATTAATCTGTATATAAAAGAGCAAAAGGATTGCTTTATGTCGTGCACTAAAGAATTTGGATCTTTATCTGTTTCACTCTCTAAGTAAAGGCGCGCGCCATCGATATATTCAACGAAAGTATTGCTAAGAGAGCCGGCGTCACGATCAATAACATATTGACTCAATCCAAGAATATTTCTATCAGATATCAATTTCAATAGCCTTCCGATCTGTACTCTTAACATTTCTCTTCGTTTACGTCTTCGAAGATTTTCTTGTTTCCTATCGAAAGCTTCTCTAATATATGGAACCAATTCTTCCATAAGCTCTTTAAAAACGAATTGATTGACTTGAGATAATCCCAATACAACAGAATTTCGTAAGTCGTTGTGTTCACTTCGTAAAAGTGGTATTATTTGTTTAAAAAGACTCTGAGCACTGACTCCTCTGTTCATTGGAGAACGATTTTCAACTGATCTTTCAGAAGACAAGCTGTCAGGAGAGGCACAACTTTCATGAGGCATAAAACGAAGGGAAGACAAAGAATTAGTGACCATAGCAGGTGCGATACGACACGCGTACATCAAATAATTTTTCCATAGCTCTAAATAAAAATCTCTTTCTGAAGGAGACTTTTTTACAGTAGAAGTGGTTCCTCTCAGTAGAGCAGTGGCTCTGTTATCGCTGACAGGATTGGGGTCTAAATGAGTGAACAAAGTATTCAAACGATGACATATTAAAGGCCAAGAAAGCGAAACAGCTGATGGACAATACTTGACCACTTCGTCCATTAAAGCCATAAAACATACCGACCAAGCATTCATTTTTGACTCATCGAGTTGTGTCTCATTGTTTTCTGTCTTATTGGCCGAATCGCTTTCATTCTCTGTTTGTCCCGAAATCCATGCACTACCGTTACGTTCTGCCAACCATTGAAGGTCTACGTTAAAAGAGGCGGCAATAATGGTTGTCTTTTCACTGGAAGGGATGAACGCAAAGCTTAATTCTACGATTTGAGGGCAAGTTCTATCCATAACACACGCCACCGGTTCGTCACTTTCTTTGTTCACTATCAATAGTTTAAACAAAATTTTTGCCTCTTTAAGGATATGGGCAGCGATTCGTCGAACAGGTTGTCGACAATAACAAAGCATTACTAAAGCGAGTGCTTCCACATTATGCAAAACATTAGCCAAGTGTTCGTTTTTACTCAAAGTTAATTCTTGGTGTTGTTCTTTGACGTTATTATTACCGGTATTATTATTCGTGCCCTGCAGTGCATTCTTCCAACTCGACAGACATTGCAATAACATTCTTAAGGAATTGTCGATCAAAGTGGGAAACGTGTCATTTATTTCATGCAACAAAAAGTGGACAAAACCTTCGACGACATCTTCGCGCCAATCAGGAAAGTCAACGATCATGTTCTGAAGTGACTGAAAAGCTAAGCCTTTCATTTCTTCGTCCATATGAACTGTAAGTCTCGCCAACAGATCCACTAAATCTTGTTTAGACATTCCGTCAGGAATAAGACGCGGAACAGCCGCCACACACGTTCTGAACAAATCTATTTTGGGTTTACGTTCGCCTGTAATCATATCGTCGGGTTCTTTATTTATATTCTGCACTGTTGTCATCATTAATGGTCGGCCAAACTGGACGTCAAGAGCTCGTAAAATATCGCTAAAAGTCTTTCTTACGTAAGGATAATAATGATTGACTCCTATAGTTCTCGCCATTTCATCGGTCAACATTTTATTGAGAAAAGTTTTCTTGACTCGTAAAGTATTGCCTGAAGGAAGAACTCCCACAGTTCTGGGCATTGGAGGCTCACCGTCCTTAGGGTTAAATATAATATTATATGTATTGTAAATTAGTTTAAAATACCTATTATTAATAGAAATTTGATTACCTTTTGCTGTAGACTATCGGCAACAACAAGAAAGGATCGCAAACCAATGCTCATCCTTTCGGGAGTTAATATGATTTTAATAGAACGGCCAACAGATAGCAAATCGAATACTATTTCTTTCATTGCAAAATCAAGTCTCTCTTGCGCTATAAATTGTATAATTTTGACGAATATATTAAGCGGTGTATCTCTGGGAACAACAGCTTTCGATCCTTTTGGGAACAATGAGTTGACAATACTGTGTAACCGACTTTGAGTGGCGGTATTGCTCTCGCATTTAATTCTAATCATATAAACCCAAAGTAATCGATATAAAGACTCGAGCGCTACCCTACACATCTTCGGGTCTCGGTTTTTGAGATGTGATAAACACATCGCCAAAAAGTAGTGCCAGTTCTGAAGAAAAAATGCTTTTTGACTGACGCACAAAAGACATGTCACGAGTGGAAACAGTGCTAAACAGTGTTTCTTTTTAGTGCAGAGATCAAGTGTTGGCGGATAAAGCATTTCAACGAAATTCTTAAGACACGGAACGTTCACTTCATTCTTAACACTGGCGGCCACAGGAACTAAGATCTCGACAAAAAGTCCGGCCAAAGCGTGTTTTATATCTTTATCTTTAACTTCCAAGAAATAAGTGGCGCACTCGTGCATGAACTGAAACGACGCCTCAAACTCTTCTATGGGAACCATTTTGATGCGGAAAAACTTCATTCCCATTAATAAACTAATTATACTGTGAGTTGTTATGGGATTCGGCTCTTTGTTCTTCAATTCTTTGAACTCATTCATGAATCGTTTGCGAACCGACTGAAAGCGCGATTGGGCTAAAACTCCGATCACTTCCGCGTATAAGTCGGCGATCATATTGATGTTCTGCAGGTTGGGGTCATTCTGCGCCCCCTCACGAAACCGAAAGTGCTTGAACGCCAAGTTCTCGATATGACCCGTGAGGTCTTCATATCCGGGATGTAATGACAACTGCTTTAAGACTTCGATGAGTACTAAGCAGAAGATGAACTCTACGGCCAAATCTCTTTTCTCGAGCATATAATAGTGCTCTCCTTTCTCCAGATTATCACTATTCGTCACATTCTTTGCGGTGCCCTTTGATTGAGAATCTGTTGACGAAGACTTTATGGATCTTTGTTCTGCTATGTCTTGAGTGGCACTCAGTTGTCTGTCATACCACGCAAACAGTGTTCTCAACAGTGATGGCAAACAGTGCTCAGCAACTGATCCGAACGCAGTCAACAACTGGTCAAAGACAGGGTCTTCTCCGCGCTGTAGAGACTTTGCGAGCGGTCTCTCTATTGGTTCGCAGCTCAGAACTAAATCTATCTTTTTTTCGGCCAAAACCGCGAATTCTGTGAAAAGTGTTCTTAATATGAATTCTCCCGGTTTTACATCGCATTCAATCACTTGATTAGACATTATCTCTATCTATGTCTCACTTAAAACTATTCTAAAGTTTATTTAATAATAAATTCATTATAAAGTTTATTAATACAAATACATATCAATACATATCAATAATTGTTATTTAATAATATTTATAATTTGTAAGACATTTAAACCATTATTTACTTATTAATAGCATATTATTTATGAAAAGTGAGTCTTTTCTGACGTTTTATTTGAGACTATATTTTTCGCCCAAATACGCATTGAATGACGTATTAGTCAACACATGATAGTAATGCTTCCCTTTTGTTAATATATTATTAGTCGTATTATTAATTTATTTTTAATTATATTTATGTGAAAGCTATGCCGAGTTATAGCAATTCTTTGTCTATATTCAGACATTACTTAAGAAATCGATTGACAAACAGTTCAGTCAGCGATCGCATAAAAAAAGTGTATGATTTTTATGAAGACTTTATTGGTATTAAAGAAGTCCGAAAAACACAGGAAAGTGTTCTCAATGTAAACAAATTTTAGTTTATTTTTATTTAATAATTAAACACAATTTCCATTAAATCAAAAGATATCAAATCTCAACTCTAATCAATTGAATATTTAATTGTTTTTATGATATAATTTATAAGAAAAAGTTATTACAAATATATTTGAATAATAATATAAAATAATAGATAATATGTTAATTGAATTGAAACATTTTCATTAAACATATCATATTTGATGATTACATCAGAAAATTATGTTTTCAGCACTTAATGGTTGTGTACTAAAGATGAGCGCAGGCCAGCCCAGGCCGCAAGTATTCTAGCCTAGGCTTGTCAGGCTCAGGCTCAGGCTCAGGCTCGAGGCTGAGATAGTTGAGCCTGCACTCTAAATGAGACGAAAACCTGATAATGTGATATGTAATTTAAAGTGACATTTAATATGGATATAAATGCCATTTTGATATGCTTTGAGCTAAAACATTAAGGAATCCTATAGTGCGACAAGTTTCTTATTATAATAGTGGAAAGCATTTACTCAGGCTAGCCTAGGCTACCTTTATATTAGCTGCTTCTTTATTTTGCCCTTGAGCGTCAAGTGGAAAAGTGTGATATTTGAAAGTAAATACAAAATGCTGAACTGCTGTGGATTATCATATCCTTTCCTTAATTCTTTAAGTCTCTCAAAATGAAGTATTTTGTTTAGCGTCGACTTTGCGAATATCTTTATAAGTACAGTATTTAATTTAACGAAATGTGCCCTAATTGCCTGGGTACCCATCCGGTTCCCGAAAACGTGTATCCGGTTCTTGTATTACGTATTTGTATCATTGACTTTAAAATAGTTTAGTTGAGTGCACATTGGGATGTTAATTGATCCACATTTGCATTTATTTATAGAGATGGTTTCAATTTTACTGCGTGTGATATATCAACAAAATTGAAACCTTCCCCGCAAATCAACATAAATGTGGCTCAATTTTCATCTTATATCTCTTCACTCAACTCAACTATTTTTAAAGTGATGGCCAAAGTTGAACTTAAACTAAATATAATACTGTATAACAACTCATAACACTGACGAAGAGTATATGTAAATCACTTGAAAAGCTAGTTTACCACAGTTTTATTTATGTGACACCACTTAATAAACCTTAAATTTATTTTTCATTTCAAACTTATTTGATGTGAAACTCCCTGAAAATGATTGTGTATTCAAAGGTTTTATCGAAATGTAATTTTCTGTTACAGTAAATAAACGAATGACTGAAAGTTTGTTTAACTTACAAATAGATTGAATCCAAGTTTGTTGAGTCGAGTAAAGCGAGACGTAATGTTCAAAATGAAATGATTGGACTTCAGGAACAACTCAAACAAGTTCGACAAAAATTAGGTATTTTTTCATTAGTTATCATTCATTATTTCTATTATTAGTTATTATATTAATTAAATGATGAATCAATTGAGTCATTAACGCTACAGACCTCTTATGAATCATTTTGATTATCACTCTTTTCTGATTTTATTCAATTATTTTCAATTATAATTTTTATTAATTGTTTACAAATATTTAAATAATTATATTTTGTGGACAAATATATTCCAACAGATTCAACGCATAGAAGCGATGAGTCGTATTTGGCTCTCATCACAAAAGAGCATCAATTAATAAAAACAGAGATCCAAATGATTAATTCGCTTCGAATTCTTGAAGAAACAGAAAGAGATTTATTTTCACAATTTTCTCAAAAACTCCGAGACGCTCACGAAGTAATTCTTAATTTACTCTATATTTGAGTTCAAATTAAAAAATAATTAAATATTTGATTAAAAGGTTGAAAGACTGCGTCAGGAAAAAACCAAATATCTATCAGTGATCGGATCAATAATAGGCGCATGTCTTGGCATTATAGCCACGAGTATTAATCACGCCATGAAAAGAAAGGACTTTAAAGATATTGCAAAATTGATTGAAACCAACAATTTACAAAACAATTCTATTATAGCCAACAATTCATTGGCTAATCATTCAAATCAACCAAATTATGATACAATACGTTTAGCAAAAGTCTCGTCTGAAACTCAAACTGATAACAAAGATGAAGATAAAATCGTAAAAATTATTTCAATAACAGAATCTAATTTAGAATATAAAATGAAAATAAATGCCATCACAACTGTTGCGGCCACTTATGCCTTAATCGCAATTACATTACCAATTATTATACGACTTTTTACTGATTGAATTTCAAATAATAATTTAGAGACCAATTAGTTATTTATTTTTAATTATATTTTAAAATTTTTCCCATGTTTTAAGTAAATGTCAATATATTTGTATACATTAAATATATTCTTAATCAATAAAATATAATAGAATTGATTAACATTTAAAAAATAATTGTTAGAATTGAACAATAATTGTATTAAAGGTTAATTATTTTAGGAAATTGATCGCTAATTATTATATTTTGTCTTAACTTTTTGGGGATATCGGATACGAACCCGTACTTATATAAGACAAGTCCGGCTCCGAATCTATTTATATAAGAAGAGAATTGATTGCTATAGTATTCTTCATGACATTCTAATGAAGCGAAAACAGATTTGCATTCAATCCAAGTGATGACCATATTTGAATAGTTTGACTCATCGTTTGTCTGTTCAGCCAATTGTCTAAACGTTGAATTATTAAGACATTCATTCAATTTAATCAAACAGACGATAGAATTGTTGTCTTTTCTAATCCTTATAATGTGAGGTAAATTGAGTCTGAAGTCAGGCGTGACGTCAAAACTGTTTGATCTGAGCTCTCGTTCAGTCATATAAGAAATTCGATTAGTTGTTAAGTATTCACTCATTTCTGACTCGAAGACTAGTCCGCTATTATTCGTCATGTGATTCGAGTGATTGCCGTAAATAATGTCTGAAAGATTACAAATCATTACTTCGTAAGCAAGTCTTCCGTTATTGATATGACTTGTATTTGAAAAGTATTTCTTTGTTTTGTTTTTATCATAATTAGTGTGAAACTGAAGCACGTGTTGGGCCACAAGTGCGGCACTTATTCCGTTGTCTTTTGCCAAACAAATCAAACTCTTTTTCTCATTCATATAGTTATAAATCCATTCATTTATTAAAGAAATCCAAAACACTTTTGGAACCGTTGAACGCATTTCGCGCTGAAATTCACGACCAATTATGCTATAAATCATTGGTTCGCTTATTATTGAAATTTCATTGTTTTTACCACTTTTTGGTTCGCAATTAGAAAAACTGATTATATTTTCTTTATTTGAATAACTCTTTTGACAATACTTTTCAATCATTTGAGTGACAATTGTTCGCAAATTTATCCCATATTTGATTCTCAATGACTCATAATATTGAATAATATCGTTATATTCTTCAGTCTTCATCATTTATTTTTAATTAATTCACTAAACTTTTATATAAAAAAAACAATTTTTTTTCTA
>JAUJYT010001777.1:0-10515 GCA_033996565.1 Nanhermannia nana
TTAAAACAAAAGTTGTTTGTAAGGGGAATTACTTTTGCACACAATATTAATTATAATATTTTATAAAATCATACAGGAATTTGAATTATAAAATTACAAACGCGTTTTATTTACTGCAGTTCCTTCGTATCTTCAGTTCTGCTTAAATTAATAATTTATTAATTAAGATCTTATTAAGTTAAAAAACAATTAATTTGAAAAACAATTCATTTTGATGGATATAATGAAAAATACTTATCAGTGATTAAATTTGTTTTAAAATAAATAGCATATTATAAAATATTATAAACTAAATGTTGTATTAACTTATTGATTTCTATCTAAGACTGTTTTATATTGATATTTGTCACATATATGAACCAAAATATAGACAATCGTGTTTTACCATAACTGATACGAATACCTTCAAATCAATACACGTTACGTCAAAATATTAAATATTCATCACATTTTGCATTTCACAAACAGGTTCCAAATGTTTTGAATTTAAAAAATTTTTTTCTCAATTCTATCCATAAAAATTCATTATATATAAATTTAATGAATATATTTAGAGGAAGTTAAAAAGATTAGATTTAATTAAAATATAAAAAATTGTATTAAATTTACGAAAACTTCATAAATACCAAAATTATTGATTTCAGTGGATTTTATTTGTAGTAATAGAGTATAGTCTCGTAAACTGATCAGAAGAGTATACAAATATATATAAAATTGAATTAATCCCCTGTAAGTTATAAATACCTAATAACTTCTACCAACAGATTTTAATTTAAATCTGGTAAAATATTTCATTAATAATTTTATTTATTTAATTTAAAAAAGTTTTAATAAAACTTAACGAGAGTTTAGAAATCTAAACTCAGTCTTATTGTTCATTACTTAAAAAATTTTTATTTTAGAAGAGATTTTTTAATTATACGCGGATACGCTTATTAGTGAGCTAAGATTTTATTATAGAATTGGAGTTTTCTGATAAATTTGCAAAATGCAAGTAAACTAAATACAAATAAATAGTATTCGCGAATTATTAGACCCGGTTATGCTTAGGGTGACCAGGTCAAATGGATTCCAAAACTGGACATTAGCTGAACAACTTAAAAAATTAAAGGGGTGACCAAGCACTAGATTTTTTTAAATAACCCAAAAACTGGACAGTCCAGCTTAAAACTGGATGTCTGGCCACCCTAGTTATGCTTCATACAGAGCGTTAGAAATACTGTACTATATACAGATATATACATAATTAAAGTGTGTATATATTTCTTATACACTGATTGACGGATCACTGATCACGTGCGGAAACTTTTCATTTGTATTATACATTTCAGTTTACAATAAATAAGAAAGACTTTTTGAAACTGGTTTTAATAAAAAAACCTATATTTTTTAAACGAAGACTAATTCTTTACTACATTACACGATATAATTAATTAAATTTTACTGAAACTTTTTAACGTTATCAATAAAATGCTGTTTTCAGATTGAATGTCGTTTTAAACAGTTTGTGCTAGGGCTTTTTAAGTTACAAATTAGATTTATTTTAGTTAAAGTAAAAGTTTAAAAATTCAAATGACTTAATTTCAGTTAAAGTTAAAGTTTTAAAAACTTAAATGATTTTAGTTGAAGTTAAAGTTTTATTTCAGTTTTTTCCAAAATTACGTTTTCAAACATTTATTAGATTTTTGTTATAAACGAACATTACTTCTCTTTCTAATTTATTCAACTTTAATGAATTACAATTAGTATTAAGACAATCACCTGAAATGCTAAATATTCGCTGACTTGAAGGCGAAGTTGCAGAGATTACAAGAATATGACCCGTGCAATTTTAAAAATGAATGGCAATTTACTAATTATTATTCTATTTGTCCAAAATTCTAAACTATTAAGCTTAGTATTATTATCTTTAGTCATGTTTCCAAAAATAAATAACTTGTAAATTAAAATCATTTAAGAACTGCTTCTTAATGTAATCAAAATAAAAAGTAATATCACGAGATATTTTCGAGTTTTTTGAGCTCCCTATTTTTTGTAAAGCATTATCATATTGGGAATGCTTGAAAATGCTCATTTTTGCTCAATTTCACTCATATCATTATTATTGTTTGACTGTTCATTTTTTGTATTCTAATTTTGGTAAACATTTATTGAGAAACACTTGTCGCTCAAAAACTTTTAATAATTTTAGTTTTAGTTAACTTTGTTAAAGTTAAAGTTTTTAAAACATCTGTAAAATCTTTAATTTTAGTTAAAGTTAAAGTTTTTTCTTAAAAATAATTAATTTAAGTTTAAATTAAAGTTAACTTTAACTAAAACTTAAATTAATTTTAGTTAATTAAAATGTTTTCGTTAACTTAAAAAGCCTTAGTAAGTAATGCTTTTATCAAACTGAAAGGGAAAGCATTGGATGTATGCGTACGTGATATAAACAATCAAAGGTGTCCTTCACTTGAATGTCAGCTGACTTTCACGCTTTTCGAAGCTCTATATAAACATATTTTTAAACTAAAAACATTACATAAACTGACATTACATTCATTTGGTTCTAATTTAATATTATTTAACATTATCTAACATTTCATTCTCTGATTCACACTTCTGTTTACAATTGTGAACACATTTTTCAAACTTAAAGTAAGTCTTAATTGTTTTGTTAATGAAAACCAAACTAATGATACTTTTTGTGAAATGATTAATAAAATTACAAAAATAACAATTAAATGCTTTGGTCAGACATTTGACACATTTGAATGATTTGAATGTCAATCACTTCTATTATTAGACAACAAAAACATTAATTAAAACTATTTATTATTACAAAATTAAAGAAAATATAATATAAATTGATTGCCAGTAACGACAGTGGCGAGAATGGCGTTAAGGAGTGGTATTTCAATGGCGTATAAGAATCTTTTGAAGTCATCGACAGAAATGCAAAACCGGATCACATGGAAGTGCTTTTCACAAGAGTTTCAGGACATAAAAGAAAAAATCGACGCCTTAGTGGCTAATAATAAAGTGGTGGTCTTCATGAAAGGCGATCCCGCGCAACCCCGCTGTGGGTTCAGTAATGCTGTGGTTCAGGTATGTGTTGATGTGTTAATTGAATGGTATATTAGAGTAATATAAATATATTGTAATTAAGGTGTTTCGCATGCATGGCGTCCCGTATGAAGCGCATGATGTGCTCGCTTCTGAAGCATTGAGGAAAGGTATCAAAGATTATACTTCATGGCCAACAATACCACAAATTTTCATAAACGGAGAATTCATTGGCGGCTGTGATATATTGCTTGAGAAACACCAAAACGGAGAACTCATCGATGACTTACAGAAAGTTGGCATCAAATCTGCTTTACTTGAGAAGGAGCTGTCTAAAGAAAAGTAATCATATATTTTATGTTTAAATGTAAAAAAAGTGGTTTAATGTTTAGATTAGAATAATATTGATATACAGTTAAAATATTTTCAGTTTTATTACATTTAACAATAAAGTGCAGTTTTATCTCATTTATATAATTGTATTCAAAGACATTTTTTGTAAGTTTATTAAATATTAATATTTAAACGGCTATGCATTCAGATTAAGTTCTATTTATAGTAACAAACATTTACCGGTAAAAACAAGTTATAAGTAATTTCAATACAATTTCTATAACTTGTTTATTAAATAAGTTCATATTTGGATGATTTGAGCCGAAAAGTTGTGCTTTTAATATACTCATTCAAATTTGCTTTTAATCATTCAAATATAAACTTTTCTAATAAACAAGTCTTTGAGTACCAGTTATATTAACAGAGTATGAGATTAAAGAACTTTTATTTTATTATAAAAAAATATTTGTAATTAAAGAAAATATATTTAAAAATGTTATGTTATGTGAATTGAATTCAAACTCTTTTTACTCTTTTCTACTTTTGTTCGACGTTTTCTTTATGAACACGTTTTCCTCTATTATTAGTTTTCTTGAGAACCGATTTAAGTCTGGTATTAGTGGTCACCTCTTCTGCTCTGAGCTCTTCCAACTTATGAGTGAAACTCTCGATTCCTTTTTTGTTTTTATTGATCAGTATTTGCCAGTTCTCGACTTCCTCTTCTTGTTCTTTAAGATATAATTTTTCTCTTTCTTCAACTCTTAATAAATAATAAACAAAACATTTAGCGTAAAGTCTCTGTAATGTAGTAATGTATACAACACTTACTGTTTTCTCAATTCAATAACACTGTCTCGAACTTCCTTTTGAGACCGCTTAGAATTGGCTTCAAATTCACTCAAAAGCTGACGGTTTGTATCGATTTCGTTCTGAAGAACAGCTATTTGCGAGACTTGTTCCTGAGAAATATAAATTTAATGTATTCGTCTTTTGTCTTAAACAATAACTCATCGATTTTGTTTGATAAGAAAAATAAACTGAGTTATGGGTGAGAATGAGTTATATATAGACGTACTTTTCTGTTACTTTCCATTTCAGTCATCAATTGGTTCACTTGTTTCTCATGACTCTTCAATTGTTTCTCTTTTTCTTCGATCAATAAATTTAATTCATTTAGTTTTTGCTGTTCTGTCAAAGAGACGCTTCCCTGCAATGCACTCAACTGTTCAACGATTGCAATCTTGAGTTCATGAACTTTAGAGGAGAACAGTTTTTCCAATTCTATAACATTAGAGTCATTTGTTTCGTCAGACTTTATGTTTTGAAAGGAGTTAATGATTTGCATCCATTGGTCTCTATTAAGCAATTCTTTCAAATTGTTGGTGTATTTACTCATTATCGGTGAGTTCACGGAGTCATTCATTGCGCTGATAAACGAATCCAAATCGCTGTACATTTTCTTAAGAATGTCCTCATATTTATTGCATTCAAGTTTTGTTCCTCTAATGCTTTTCTTGATTTCTTCGATTATATTATTTTCCTGTTTGATCTCTTCATCGATTTGTTGCTTTCGATCTCGAGCGAGTTCTGCTTCTTCTATACCGAACTCCTGTCCGCTGACCTGAACTTTGAGCAGTTGCTTCTGTTCTTCCAACTTATTGAGAGTCATCTGCTTTTCATTCAATTCTTTCTCCAAACTTTGTAATAACGCTTCGTTTGATTTGTTGTGCGCTTCCATTTCACAGATATAGTTATCATAGCTTTGAATGTCTGACTCATATGTTTGTATAGTTGTCGGCAAATCTCTGATGTGAACGATTTCTTCGTCCAGGCGTTGGAGCTCTTCTTCGAGCTTTTCTTGTTCATCGATGAGTTGTCCGTAATCTTCTTCAGTGCCATAAGTCTTAGTAATCAAAGCTTTCAATTGGCTCTCAATGTGATCCTCGGCTTCGGAACTGTCTGTGGGGTCAGTAGAGGACAGACACAACTTAATCAACTCGTATTTAGTATCGATTTCTCCGTCGAAATTGGGGTAAAAAGTGCGGACGGGATCCATATTCTTGGCGTAGTTGAGAGAGTCGACCAGCCATTCAAGAATTCCTAAAACACTTCCCAAAGCTCTTCCATTAGTGAACGAAACGAGATCTGACTTTTTGACCGGAAACGGATATTCCAAAAGAGCCAACAGTTTAGGGATTTCTATATCCAAAGGAATGATTTTGGACCTCATATCGAAGCACAAGAACATGAATTCAAATATTTTGGTTAAGTCTCCGACTGTTGGGTGCGAGTGAAGGCGTTTATTGATCTGATGCGGAAATCCGTTCTCAGTCAGGAATGCAATCAGTTTTGTGGCGCACTGTCTGTGATATGAGGTCTCAGAGAGCGGTCGGTTCTCTTTGACATGAGCTCTGCCGCCAATACTACTTCCACGACGTGATGACTGCGCTGACGAACAGGTGTTGGGCTGGAATGAAGTTCTGTTCTGTTGAGGAGTTGTCCCGAACAGAGGTCCGATCTTTGCGGTCACACTTTTGCGAGCACTCGACCCGAACTGCGACCGAAAGCCACCAAACACAGACACTCGACCGCCACCACCGCCGACACCACTCACTCTCGAACTGGCACTCCCGGGAAAGTTTGCGAATAAGTTGTGGTTCGCTTTTCGCGAAGAACTGGAGGAAGGGATGGCGTCAGAAATGCGTTGCGACACAGACTGACCACTTCTCTGACCCATTTTGTAAACACTCGGCGGACGTATACCTGACGGACGACTCGATCCTGAGGACATACCCGACATACCCGACAGAGCGCCCACTCGTCGATCCATTTCTTGGGTTTCAAATATTATTATATATATTAATAATAAAATATATTTATATTTATATATTTTTCTATTTAAATAACTATAAAACTAATGAAACGTCTCTTACCTTAATATATGTCCAAATTATTAATAAAACTTACGATTTATTTAAGTAATTAAAAATCTATTTTTGGTTTTATTTCAATCAAAACAATAAAAACGAATAATAATTGACTCAAATATTCGTAAAGAACTCTCATTTGGCGGCAAATCAACGATTAGACCAATCAGTGATTAAAAGCATTTTAAGCATAAACTACGCTTTTGTCAAACTTTCACTTCAGTTGAGATTTATTTATAATCTCATTACAACTTATTTGACGTCATTTATGAACTGTATAGTAAGCTATGAAATGAAATGAATCGCAATAATAAACACTAAAAGGTTTGTATTCAACAAATCAGTCCTTTTTTAACTATAAAAATATCGAATAATTTAATTGTTTAATAAATGAATAAAAAGTCTAAAATTTGTTTTTAAAAATATATGATTTTAAAACACAAAATACTTTAATCACACTGTTATGCAATCGTAAACATTACGTATTTATTAAATATTTGTTTACATTGTTTTACACCAAATATCTGACAATTTATTAATTAATTTGATTTATATATAATTTTAAGGCATTTTTTTGTTTATATACACTTTTAGTTAATATAAATATGAATTACATTAAAATAAAAGACGAAAACGATATGAAAAGCAATTTTGAAAATATAAATAAAATTGAGGACAAAAACGACAAAAACAGTGCCAATAATAATAATAATATGAATAATAATAGTATTAATACTAATAATACATCAATAGGAAGAGCGAGAAGGGGTCGGAAGAACCGTAGGATTGGAAACAAAGTGGACATAAAAGCAAAACTAGAGCGGAGTCGTCAGAGCGCTCGCGAGTGCAGAGCAAGAAAGAAGTTAAGGTATCAGTACTTGGAAGACCTCGTCGTCAAAAGAGAGAGGGCTAACATTCTCCTCAAGAAGGAATTAGAAATGGTATCACTTCTTATCATGAAATTGATTCATTAGTAATATTAATTATCAATCATGAAATTGAATTAACCGTTAATTTAGTTTTTGTGTCAAATGGCATTCACTTCAAGTCATTTATTTCTATTTTATTTAAATTTTATTTTTAACTTATTTAATGAGTTAATTATTATTATTAGAAATTATGAAATGATAGCTTTCGTTTTGAAATGTTTTTTAGTTTACTTTTAACCCTAATTACTATTTAATAATAAATTTAAAGAATTTATGTTTGAATACAAATAACATATTTTTAAGTTTCAAATACATTAATATTACAGAAGAAGTGATTTTTATTTTTGTTCGCAAAATATTTTTTGTTGTTTGAATCATAAGTTTTCTTTGAGTTAATTTAGTTTTTATTTACCTGAATATCAATATCTCAATAAACTTAACGAAAGTTATGATCGCATTTCGTTTTATTTTGCTTTTCCTGCTTTTGAGTTATGGATCGCATACTAAACGTGTTTCGCATTTTTTTAATTTTTATTTTTTGTTCATATCTTTCAGTACAGAGAGGTAACTAAGAAAATAGATTCGGGACAAACACCACAAGAAGTTATTAAAGTGGAAGACAAGAAGAGAAAACAATAGACGCTCATAAAGGATAAACTTTTCTTCGCTTACATTTTTCATTAGTTTTTGTGTATTTAAATAAAATAATTAAATATTTTTCTGAATAATAATTTTGTTTTCTGTTAAAATAAACCTCAATTACGAGATGTATTATTCTTGAGTTATTGCAATTCACTTAAAGTTTATTTAAACAAAGAAAGGGTTAATGTTTTACTATTTTATGTTAAGTTTAAGCTATAACTCAATAGATCTAGTTTTTTATGAGTTTTTTAATACCGTATATTACTTGTACTTATAGTTTATGTAATGTTAATCATAATAAAAATTCGAGAAATAATAAAATAAAGTCAAAGGTTTGTATTTATTGTTTACTTTTTTGACTCATACATACACCTGTTCCTCAAATTTCATGTCAATTATATTCATTCAAAAGAGTCTATACTTGTATTATATGAACTTTTTTTCTTTTTTTTAATGCTGTCCTAATATTTTGTATCATAAAGTTATGAAAAAGTAGTTTTTACTCTTATTATTATTTCAATACTTTCGGATTTGTGCCAAAAAATTTTAAGTATAATAGAAAATAAAATAATAGATTACACTATAATAATGACGATATGGACTGCTTTTACCTTTCAATTTATTTTTCTATAAATATATGTTTGAATAAAAAAAAGTGTATAAATTGTGCCAAAATATTGAATTATTAAATACAATTCACTCTTACACTACATGTTCGTTACACTTTTCTAACTCTTGGCACTAATCAATTCAGGAAAACCTCTAAATATAAGTACTCAATAAGTTATAACTTATATCGTAAGTGTTCGCATATTTTATTCTTAGATAAACAACATTTTCGATTATATTATCTGAAAATAATTGAGTTGAAACCTTTTAGATAGCTATTTGACTAATAGATAGCATAATTTGTGCCAAATGCTGATCTGGCCTTCAAGTATTAATTATCAAATTTAATGATTAATTACACATGGATTCCAATCTGCTCCTAATTAATTCCTTCTGTTGACCTCATCTTATAGCACAATTTGGCTGAGTATAGATCTATAGATGAATATCTTGTCTGAAGTGGCTCTGCATGTTATTTAGAAGTTAAAGCTATAATGTAAACGCGAATCGATCAAAGTCTTGCCGGAAGATTCGCGATATTATAGAGATTTTCCTCTCTTTCTCTCTATTTGAGCGCTACAATGAATGGCAAAATGGACTTTTGCTATGTTCTCATTTAGGAAGTAAACCAAAATTATCTTATAATTGCTCAAAACTGGCATCATATCGGAATGCAATCCTTTCCCAGAATGGATGAGACAGAGAGCGCCTGCTATTAAATATACCATTCGAAGCATATCAAGTCAGAAACTAGTTTTACATTTTTATAAAATCTCAAAAAAAGTTTACATTTTATTTTTCATGTTTTTTTACTTCTATTTATAAAGTTTTCATCTAATAAATGGTTATGTTATACACCCAATCAAAATAACATCGAAGCGATTAATTCTCTTATGGTTTAGTACAACAATCAAACAGATTTGTAAATAGAGTTGCAATGGAAAGAATGTATCTTTTTTTCTCTTAATTAATTGCTAATAAATAGAAAATAAGTACATTTCGTGACACACATGAAACACATAAAAGTTATTTCTACTGCAATATTAATCCTTTAAAAGGCTTACATAATTCACTGCAGCATTAAAACTATAAAAATTTCCAATAAGATATTGAAAAAAAGTTAGTAAGTTATATATGTTAGACATTATCATAGGTTATTATATATCTTAAGATTGAAACGACACACTAATTCTTTATATAATTAGTTTTAGTAAATTAGTAAAGCAGTAAAGATTGAGATTACATGGGATGTTGACATAGGATGTTGACATGCGTATAATATCATATTTCTATATCGTTTTTATGAATTCAAATATAATCTGTGATACAAATTATACTGTATTTATAATATATATATGTATATTTTTCATAATAATTCCCACAAAAAAAATTACAACACAATAATATAATATATATATATATTTAGGAACTACAGTGATGTTTACATACATTTTTGTGTATATTTTTAAAAATTTTCAAATAAGTTTCTTTCATTTTTATTAAGAAATTCGTACGAATAACAGCGCAATAAAAAGCATTAAAAAAAGTTTTCGCGTATCAAATAATTGTAATGAAAAAAATGCTATTATAGAAAAATATATCACCGTTTGCGCGTCATTATAAAATAGGTCTCGAGGCTAATAAAGTACATCGAATTGAATAGAAATACATTAATAATTACCTAATTATAAAATAGAATTACAATCAGCAAAATTTATATATAAATTGTATGCAATTCAACATTATATGTCACAAATCAAATATATGACAATCGAAAGGCAATCTTTAAAGTTTATATAAGAAAAAATGTTTAATTCGCTAATTAAAAAAAGTTTGCTTAGCTTTTAAAAAATTGTTTCCGCATTAATCTCATAATAGGAGACTATAATAATAATAATAATAATAATAATAATATTGTTGTCTTCAGCAATTCATCAATTAAAAAAACATTATCTTCAAAATAAGGCATCAAATCCTATAATCATTATTACATTGTGTGTGTATATATATATACCTTATATACTGTATAT
>JAUJYT010001778.1:0-10504 GCA_033996565.1 Nanhermannia nana
GTCAGTTAAGATATTGATTAATGACTCCACTAAGTCGGGATCCCCTTATGCCCATTGTTCACCATTTTATTATAATAAAATGAATACGGCTTCCTATCATATTGTTCATCACTCTCTTCTAGTTTTTATACTTCTATATAAAGATGTAATTATTTTACTCAACTAATAATTTTTTATTCAAAAACGAATAAGAGAAAAGATATACAAATAACTAATATATTTTTTTCTTTTTTATGTCTATTGTAGGTAAGAAAACAATTGTGTCTGCTATTGTCATATTATTGGTTTGCTCAACAATACTTCACATTACGCTCAATTTGCTTACAATCCAAATATTGGCTTATTTTTAAGATATAAAACGAATCGCTATAAGAATAAGTATAGTCTTTTCAATGGAAAATGCATTTGATTTTTGTTTAATTTGTTGCCTGCGATGGCCTTTTTTGAGATGACAATTGAAATTTTTGATATTTATAAAAGAAGGGCAAAACATTCAAAAATTGTTCAGTTGGCTCATGTGCTTATGTCAAATGTTGTCATGAAAAATGGAATTTAGACGATTCAGACGATTCATGTGTCCTTTTATGATAAGGGCCACAATGCCTGCAAAGGCGTTCTCATACTATTTCATACTATTTTATACTATTTTAAGCTGAAGGGGATATTTATTTGATAGAAAAGGGGACACAAAATATTGCTGTTTTTCATAAGTCCACATATAATACTCAACTGCAAACACATCCAATCGATTGGAAAGTTTATTTCGATATATAAGTGAAATCAGTATTTCTTTTTTCTGCTATACATATATAGCAAAAGTTATACAGTTATAGATTGCATTTCTAACAATACATTTATGCCTATTGTATCTTTTGTTAGTTGAATGAATTTTATTTTTTATATTTTTTGATATTACTACACCTGTCTCACAATTTCTGTTTTTTCAAAAAGAAGGCAACTTTATCTCTGCTTGAAATTGATGGCACAAATGGTATTCAAATATGTTTAACTTATATGTTAGTCCGACTACTATTGTTCATTCATAGATACTGTCAAACTTATAAACTCATGAATTTTTGTGCTAACTTTTCTCTATTATTTCTTCAATTCTATTGCCTCAACCTATCAGTGACTTATTGTTAAAATAGATGTATTTTTACTTTAAAAAGTACTTTTTGCAACTTTTTCCAAATACATTACAATTCTTGTTATAAGTTATGATTGACTTGCAAAGTAAATACTCAATAAACTGTATATTATTAGGTGTTAAGGGGGACTGAGAAGGGTATTAACATTTGTGATTTGTGTGATTCTTATCAGAAAGAGATGCACTGTTAATATAAGTTAGCTTTGCCGCCACAGCATGCTGTAAAAAGATTAATCCTTTCAATAAGTGCAACGTAAAGTGTCAACAAAGATAAATTAGCATTAGACTCACTCTCTCATTCACACTCTATGAGAGACGAACCAAATTTTCTCTTTGCAACAAGTGTCACACTTCAACTCATTCATATAGCATCGCTTTTATCCATTCCTTCTGTCAGAATTATTTTATGCCAACTTTCACTTTTTACACTTCATTTTATTAAATATTAACGTTTTATTCAATTTTATTTTATAAATATATCCTTATTTTGCTTTAAAACATTTTTATTATTAGCTGTTTTCAAAACAAATCTAAACTTAAAGTTTTAGTAATATTCAAATTTATTTGATTTAAAATTTTCTGGACTTTTGAGTTTAAATAACAATTTGAAATAGTAGTTCATTTATGTTTTCCTTTAAAGCGAAACACGCGTATCATTGCTTTAACCAAAACATGCGGAAATCTGGTGAAGTAATTATTTAAAGCAATTTTACCTCACAATACATTGAATGAGAGATATAATATATGTGTGTGTTTTGTATGCGTTCAAATGTTTACATTTGAGTTGGAATGAGAGTGAGTTTCGTTCAGTGAGAGATAGTAGAAGAGAGTGAAAAGTTGTATCTTTATCTTCAGTACAACATAGATTTGCATTTTCCTTACTTTACTTTCATTAACTTAAAATATGCGGATTTTATTTTACTGCTCAAATACTATTAGAGCCACGTTTCCATTTCACCCAATCTGTTTGCGAAAGTGCATTTAATTCATAACTGTTTGTTATCAAACGATTTCTTTTGAGTAGGATTTACAACAGATAGATTTGTTTCAATAGATTATAAAATGGCTTAAATATTTGAGTTTTTATGCACTAATTACAACTTAAAATTAGGTTAAATGAGAATCAGTTTATGGTTTGCTTTTTGTTGAAGAGAACTTTCATAAGAGTTGTGACTCGTATTCTACTCAGTAAGAGTTTTAACTTTAGAAGCAAATCTTGACGCTATAGCTCTAAGTATGGGAACATTCATTGCTTTCATTTGCATAGGAATGAGAAGTTAATGAAGTGTATGATGGAATCTTTGCAAACAACGCAAAGCAACTTTAGTTAGTTATACCTCTATAGCTCTCTCTCAAAAATTCAATGCAATGGGTTTTTGTATTTTGATGATATACGAAAAGTCAGAGTTGTGTGAAATCTAAATTACTCATATTCAGCCAACATTTTACGGGTTTGTTGCTTCTCCTCTCCAATTCATTCTCCAAACCTATGTATCAAACATTTTTCCCATTCGCGTATTTCGTATTATTTCTCTTTTGTTTCTCGCGCATCACTAAACAAAAGTTTGAATAAATTAAGAATTTTAGAATTTTTTGGGGCGAAGGGATTACATCTCGAGTTATATTAATGCGATGCCATTCTGCAAAGCCTATTGTTTGTTAGAATGAGTTTCTTCTCTGTTCTTCTCCCTCTCCTTTCTGTTCTTTATTTCTTTCTTTATCGAAGTTAAGATGTCTTTTAAAAGAAATTAATTCAGTGCCGCAATGAATGAAACGCACGATTTAACTCAAATGTTGGCATTTTTTTAAAACTAAGATAAATGAATGTAATTTGATTGCAGCACCAGTAGCAGCATCTCATAGCATCTCATTACTAATGTCTCCCTTCACTAAATCTCTCATATCTTTTACTTGTAAGTTAAGTTTGAAAAAGTTTTTCTTTTATTTCTATTTTTCGATCGCTATTCTATAGTCTATAGTCTTTATCAAATGCAATCCAATGCAATCCAATGCAATCCTCAAATTTCCTCTTTTTCTTTTAATTCACAGATAGTCTTCCAATCTATTGCTAGAGTTTGATTGCATTTTCGTTTCTCTGCTCTGTCCCTATCTGTATGTGTGTTGTGTTTGTCTACGAATGTTTCGTAAGTAAAAGGATACTTGAGTCTCAATGGGCTCTTCCCTACTTCTTTTCCATCAGACAATTACTTTCTTAGAGTGCTTGAGTCTAATGAAACTTTCTCATACTTTCTCATACTTTCTCATACTTTCTCATTCCATTGCTGGTAAGCTTTGATCTGAGAAGAAAATAAGGTCTAAAGAGCAAACTTTCTTTAAGCGCAATTCTGTGTTCTGTTTTCTTTTCTACTTTCTTTATTTCTTTATTCTTTAAATCTTGTATTTTTTGATCTCACTCACAAACACACATAAGACTAGCTTTGATCTTAACTTCATTGCTAAACTTCAGTAAACATATACTTTTATGCTGTGTAACACCTTTACCACATTTGGTTCTAAAATTGAATTTAGCATTTGTACGATGTGTGCAATGAGTAAATCGAAAAATGTAGGCATATATACACATCTCTCCCGTATATACCCATAGATTCACCAAAATCTAAAGCTACTCACGTCTTGACTCAAATGTATTGAAAAATGTAGGACTACATAGTTGTTCACTAAAATGCAGAAGAAGTCTATATATCTTCATTGAAAAAAACCAGACATCAATGTTAGTGTTAAGGTATGGTCCATCCAAATGTTCATTCTTTTGCCATCATTTTCTGCATTTTCTTTTTCAAAGGATTTTCAAAATCCTTTGGATTGCAGTATTGCTATAGTATGTGTGCACTTAAGAACGTCAGTGATTCCTCTTTTCTCTCTTCGAAGTACAGCAGCTCTCTCTCTCTTTCTCTCTCTCCTCTCTCTCTCCCTATTCTTTTCTCTCTTTCTATTTTCATTCAAAGGCGAAGAGCTTTGACTCTGAGAATATTTATGGTCTGATGGATGAATCTCAAAATGAAAAAGTGACCGAATAACTTAAATGCATGCTTTGAATAAGAAAAAGCTAGAGATGCTGAGGTTGGGCTCACAATTTCGCTCACTTACAGTGTTATCACATTATAATAACTATTTTCTTATCTAATATTTTTGCCTTTAATCTAAATTAAATTATATGTTTTTTAACACTTTAATTAAATAACACTAAATTTGAAAAAACTATCAGCGATTAGGTTTTGATAAATCTGTTTATTTTATTTTAGATTTAGTGATGTTTTACTGTATTTTATTTATGGTATGCACATAGCATTGACCTGTTGTGCAGTATATCTGCATTACATTCATTGCATTTGACATTAAAAGAAGGTGTACACAGTTCTGCACAATAAATATCAATGCAAGCCATTGCCAAAGCAATGCATTCATATATATCAATAGAGATGAACCAAAACTAAGGCATACAAAATGATGATCGAGAACTATGTAAGTAATACACATATCATGTGTGGTCCATAATATTGAAGGCTTATTTTGTTGGTGCTGCTCATCATTGTGTCTTTGCATGACTGTATGTCCATTTTAGAGTTAGCGCTTGTGCCTAATGATCCTTACAGTGAACCAACATTTTGACAGAAAAAGTTTGCTCCTATCATAAGTTAGCAGGTCTTCACTTATCGATTCTTTGCCTTCATACTAACTTTTTGTCATCAAATAATTCTTCTGACCCTCTCTTCAGTCCAGTCTATTCTAAATATGATTCTTAGCTCTGTTTCAATTTCATTAAAATTATTTGATTTGTACTCTATTTTCTTTAAGTAATCTTTATTTTTAATATTTGATAAATAAAATTCATTCCAATTATTAAACCTCTGAAAAATCAAAATTTTGATTTATATTTTCGTAAAACTCAATGCTATAAATTTCGATCAATATAATAGATCGCTTTTATCGTCTTTATTAATCTTTTCCTATTTTAATAGCAGTTGACATGAAATCAAAAGAATATGGGATCAGATAAGAGCGAAAATAACATTAAAGTCTCTTAATTAGCAATGCTTAACAAATAATCTGATGAGCGAAAGATGTCATATGAAGTCCTAGTTTTAAATCTATGACTTAATCGTATTTATTTAAGAAATAGTTTAAATATTTCAAAAAAAAATTTTATGATTTTTTCAAGAATTCATTTAATTGAACTCAAATTATTGATAACTCAATACCTGTTCTGTTTTAAACAAATTCAAATTATTTAAATGAAATTCTAAAAAACCAGAATCACTTCTGCAGTATATTATTTTAATTAATAGGCGAGTCATTGTTTGTATCCATTTATTATTGAAAGTTGTGAATTGAGTCCAAAGCCATTGAATGGGAGATTCAGTAGCAGTGGTATAGTTTTGATCATTGAATGGTGGACTCACAGGACACTCAACCATCACTTATTATGTGCAACAATAACATTGATACCATTGTTTCTGGTCGACGTCTCCTGTCTTTTCATCGGATGCACATGTATTTTACCGCCTGAATGAGTACTGCATCTCTGCATCCGCATCTCTGTAGACCCCCATTACTCTCTCCATCCTTACAGTTGCCTCATTTCTATATCACTCTTGTTGTCTTCGCCTGCGCTCAATGTGACTGTCTTTCTATGTAATACTCTTCTATCAGGACCGGCTGTGTATATCTCTTTTTGGCCCAACAAATATATATATGGCTTTTGGTTTTTTTGTTCTTCTTTTTGTTCCTTCTTTTCCTTTCCTTTAGTCACTTGCTTTTTCGTCGTTAATGAGGTAAACACAATGAATGACTACCGTCAGAAAGCAGTGCCAGCAAAGTATAATAGCATTTTGTTTGTGCTCCAATGGTCAGCCGTTGTACCACTACTTTTAGGCTCTCTTTCTTTCCTTCTTTATGTTACATTTTCTTATTAGGGATATGTTATACAAAGCTTCCTCTTTTGTTTTTTCCTCAATTTTTTCTCATTTCTCTCTTAAAGCTCTATTTTATTTCATTTTTTTCATGTCTCGTTATTATTATTAACATTATGAGAGTTAAGTTATCGAGCTATTAGTGCTCTTATAATTTAGAGCGGCATTAATACGACCGACTTTTTTTATGAATAAAATTACATCTAATGTCGCGTTTTAATTCATAAACTTAATGCATTTAAATACTTTTTTGTGAGTAAGTTAATAATTGCCTCAAAGGCAACATCTATACAATTATTCTATATGATAATTCATTTCATCCATCCATATATACATTTCATTTTTGTGAGCCTTATCCTTGAGCTGATATACAGGAAAAAGTTAGCCAGTAATTACACTTCTTGGTGTAAACATATATATACAGTATATGTTTCGTATGTGCATTTGATGTTGTATGCACTTGAGAGTGGTTTTCCAGTGATGCGTTTCATGTGCTATACATTTGAGGTCCTATAAGCCATTATATGAGACGCAGTGCCTCTTTTTCCATTAGCCTAAGTATTTGCTGTTCTTATTGAATTTTGCAGGAAAATCCCTCTTCAGCAAACCAACGTATATATAACACACGTTCTTTACATAGAGTATATTACATTCGGCTCTATTCTATAGCTTTCTACTATTTATTTCAAATACCATCTCAACACATCCTACACATTATTTGTTTAATTCAAATTTAGTTACCGTTTAATATTAAGTTCTGATTTTCTATATTTTTATAAATTTTAATAAATTTTAATGTTTAATAATTTAATCTCCAATCAGAAAAGTAATTTGATTCTGAATTATTATGACCAGAATATTATCAAAGATCTAATAGAAAACTGAATATCTTTTTTCAATTTTTTTATGCAAAAGAATTTAATGAAATGACTTCTATGCGATATTTATGCTAATATATACTCAGAGCTTATTATCTTATGCCAGCATTTTTGTGCAGAAAATATTTATTTAAAACAATTTTATTGCTTAAGGTTCTAACGTTTCATGTCTGATAATTTTATATTTTTGCGATGAATTAAATTTCTCGTATTACAACTTTCATAACTTTATTATAGACTTAATCAAATACTTTCCTTCTCTGCACATAAATGCTTTCCTTTTCTCTCACATAAATGCTTTCACTTTGCCTTTAAGTCAAAAGAGTCTATTCCTTTGACTTGAATTTTAAAAAGTAATAATCTATTTTGAAATCTCAATGCGAATCACTTGACTGCTAATATTATTTAATAAATTAAAATGTATTTTCGATATATTGTTATCAGAAAACTTGATCTCTAATCAATCTATTGATATTAGCTTTTATGCAGTATATAGTCATTAAATTGGAATTCGTTCGTCTATTTATTGTAAGGACACAACTTATATAAGAGATGTGCTTACAGTTGAATATTCCCTATCGAATGATGTGCCAGTGATTAACATCCCTTTGGAATTTAGCCCAATTAAAAGGCTAATCTTAGTGGTTGTGGAATAGATAGTCAAGTCAAGTAGTCTTCCCTTCAGCTCATACTAATATCAATGAGATCTAAATTTTGGATTTGATTTTATATGAGTTTTAGCTAAGCGTAAACGTGACTTTCAAACTAAATCTAGGCTTTAGTTTGAGTACAATTTATCATTTTTTAGTGATATTACAATATGGTAAAGCAATTTACACTTCTTTCTATTGCTTAAATTGAATATTTCTAAACTGTGAAGTTTACTATTTTGTGCATCATTTTAGAGATAATGATTAGAATATTTTTATTTTTGATGGATATTCTGTTGTTCAGCTATCTTATCGCCGATCACTGAATTATGAATATTATTATACAATTATTTTCTAAAATAATATAATATATTCACTAAATTACGAAATACCATACAATTAAATTTAAGTGCATATAACAGTTTTGAATATAAAGTATATGTAATTATTAAATATTTTAGTGTGAAACTAGTGAAACACTTATAATAAATATAAAGATTATGTGTGTAATTAGAATACGATGAATTCCACATCAAACTAATCCATATCTCCCCAAAAGCTATATGTGCTCTGCAATAACTCCTTTCATAGACTACACTATTTCCAGGCTTTGGGTTTCTATTAGACTAATGGGAAAATGGTGTCTCAGCCAAACATTAGGCAAAGTCTCTCTCTCTCTCTCCCCCCTCTCTCTCCTCTCTCTCCTCTCTCTCTCTTCTCTCTCTCTCTCTCTCTCTCTCTCTCTTCTCTCTCTCTTCTCTCTCTCTTCTCTCTCTTCTCTCTCTCTTTTTCTCTCTTTTAATTCTTTATTTTTTCCCAACTCTCGACTTAATTCAACCCATAGTAATATTGCTGTAATTTTCCCAAATACTGTATATTCTGCTAATAATTTAATTCTTGAACGAATAAAAAACTTTTACTATTTTTTCTTTATTCAAGGTTAGGAAAAAAATGAGAAAATAATTCAAAAATAAATAAATAAATTGAAGAGTTATGTGTCGCAAAACTATAAACTAGTTTAGAAAATGAAGAAATTGTAGACTAAGTTATGTTTGCATTCGATTTGAGTGATTCAATGTTTCTTAGTTTGCTCAATGAATATAAAGTATAAGGCTCTTATTGACTATCAAAATATTCATTGGTGTTTATCTAAAAAAGAATGGATTGCACTAAAAGCATACATTATTTCCATTGAGTCCAATGCAATGGAGTGTTTGTGTTTCTTTTATTATATGATACACTTTTGATTGGACTTAACTTTCCATTACTTGCATAATAAAAATTAATGTGTATGCCTAGTATTGCATAATATGTAAGGCTAAGCTGCGCAAAGTCTAGACTTTAGACTTATACATGGTCTAAAGTTTTAGACTTTAGAATAAAAAAACCCAAAAAAACCCAAAATGACCCAAAAAAATTTGTCTCTATTGGTATTGATATAGACAAATGCGCTTTTTCTTATAATTCCAAAATAAGTTTAAACTCTTTATTATTTACTCTGATTTAAAAATTAAGAGGATTTCAAAAGTTTTTCAGTGATTAATTATTGATTACATTTGAAGCATTGTTTAGGTCTAAAAATCTAAAATAGCTTTAGACTTTAGACTTGGACTTTAAGAAAACATTTATCTAATCTGTCTAATCAAAAAAATTTTAAATTTTAATAAAAATCAAAAGAAGAACCAAGGGATGCATTTTCGCAAAATAAAACTACTATTATCTTGTAATTATCTAATTGATACTTATTTTTAACTTTTAAGGCGATAACCACAAGCAAAATATAATAAATATAAATACGCTTAAGTTCCTGCCTTAATAATATGATTGAAAGTATTTAATTTTCTTTATATTTTTTATTTTATATTTACTTTCGCTTTAGTTTTTGTAAATCAAGGTTTGATCACTAATTTTGTGTTCTGCGATGCGTCAAAAAGTTTTCTACTGTTGTTACGATCATTTCACAGCTCATACAGAAAGTTCTTGTAGATGGCAAGCATTTGGTCATTTTCTCTTGTGGTCCATTTAGTCGTTGTTGATTCCCTCGGGTGTGATTTCCCATTTTCCCCCTTATGCTCGAATGCATCCCTCCTGTAATTAAAGATGAGATTAGAGCCAAAGTAAAGCATTGCACTCGCAGTTTAGCTTATTCTTACTTTCTTAATGACACAATTCTTGGCTGATATCATATCTGATGTGATGCTTATATTTTTTTAATACAAAACACAAATTAATTAATTATATGGAATATTTTGACGTATTTGTGTAAAAAAAGTGTTGGCTTTTCTCCTGTGAGTACACTTTACCAGTTTATGCATGTAATCAGTGCTGGGAAAACAGCAGTGTTTGGGTGGACTAAGGGTGGAGTCCAGTAACAGCCTTACTATTATTGATCAATATAATAACATTTCACTCTGGCTACAGATACTACAAGTCTGTTTCGACCTAAAACCTAACTGTTAGGTAAAAATATATTTTCTAAACGCTAAATACAATGTTTATGTTATGGAGTAAACGATTGTGAGTAGTATTTTATATATTTCTGGAAAATAGATTGCACTCCAAAAGTGGATTTACTGCTTTGCGTTATGCATCAAATGCTTATTTGCATGAAGCTATTTATGCTCATTGTGTATATTGTTTGGCCAATGATCACGCCATGCATGAAACAATGTAAAAATGGAGCTGAATAGAGCTCAACAAAAGTAAACTAAATAATACTGAAATACATAGAACCAGATATTGTTAGATATTAGAGGGGAGGAAAACTTTCTATCTCTCAAACAAAAACAATCTATGCTCAGAGAAGCAGAAAGTAGTTTTGGTGGTTACAGCTTTGCGGTTATTTTGTGTTTTATTACATTCACTTTCATGATATACATTGCAGTTCTGTCTGTCTGT